>JAHLKC010000186.1:0-61778 GCA_025449115.1 Chytridium lagenaria
TGGATACCAAAAAAAGGCGTTGATTGCCGAATCTCCATCCCAAGGGTGACGCTGAGAACATCAATACAAATATAAACTGCAGTTCATACCATGAAGAGATTTTCGCACGCTCGAATAACGCACACGATAAAGCCATTAACGATGACTTGCCACATCCACTTTTCCCATAATGGTGATGATGGACTGACTCTTTTCTTGTCGTATCCAAGCCTCGATTTCATGTTGAAGTTTTTCTCGTTGTTCAACATATCCAACGAGAGGAGACCACATGGATGTTCTCAAATCCTGCGTCGGCGAAATCTTGTAAACCTCCACTTCCTCGTTTTTCCCCTTCAACCAGAACATACCCAGGCTTTCCACGTGTAAAATGGGAGAAATGTAAGGGAGGAGAGTTTTATGCAGACAATGGCTTCGGTGATGGTTGGGACGGTGAGTAGGCGAGCTGCCGTGTTAACGACATCCCTATTCATATGATCAGTGAAATCTCTAGAATTCATTTTTTTACCAAGTAAGCTCGCTTCACTCCTTGCGTCATTCCCGATTTTTGGTGAAAGAAGATCGCCCGCTGATAGAGATATTATGAACGGTCCAAGATCTCCATATTCATCATCGCAATGAATTTGTTGACTGCTAAAACGGAATCGACGGTCCACTCTCAATGGGATGAGGAGGCAACCCAAACACGCCATCAATGTTTGTCCTTTATCATCGACTTTATAAAGAAAAGTTTAGATCATAAAAACTTGACATTAACGATACTGAAAACTGCTGAAAAACGCCATTATACATCTCCAGCACCCAATAATGTCTTCACCACCTTCTGCACAGCCTCCAAAGCCGCCGGAAAACAAATCTTTACAACACCACAATCACAAACCGATATTCTGCGTAACTGATATTAAGGTCCTCTGTATTCCGAATTGAGCTCCCGACTGCTTGATACATATCATTCATACGTTCGAGTCGATCTTTTTCAATCGCTTTGGCTGCAGAGAGTTTATGCACCATGGAGGAGTTGATGAAATGTTCAATGGGATCGGAGAATGGTGTTCTGGGGATTGAGTCTATTGATGGAGCTTTGTCGTGTTTGAACTTTAACGAAAGTGTTGTCGCGATAAAGTAGAGATGATGGGGGGTTTTTAAGGAGATGGTTTCCCAACATAGTCGTAATCGTCTCTTCTATAAACACGATATCCGAATCCTGCGGGATTCGGGGAAGGTATCAACGAGGTATTCGTAAGTTGTTTTCGACATACTCATTTCATCTAATTAATAAGATTCAACGTTTTTATGTAACCTAAATCACCTTTTCTCGCAGCTTCAACACATCACCAACTCCTTTAAGAACTCCATCCACAAAATAATCCATTTTCTCGCATCGCCAACAACAACATGCCACCTCTACCACAGGTATCGGCAATGCAGTTGCAACAATTTCTCGTGCTGACTCGATCGTCGTCGGTCTGTCACTGCTGCGGTTTTGGATTGATTGGATTCTCTTCGCGGGATGTTTGATGTTGATCACGGTGGAGGGGTATTTTAGCATGATTTGGAGAACGCAAGTTAGGCGCGGAGAGCAATGTGTTTATGGGGTTCGTTGGGATGTGGGACGGAAGGAGACGAGGAGGGCATCACCGAGGAATTTAATGACATCGCCACCGTTGGAATCAATCACTCTATAATCTTTTACAGGGTAAGCGCAGATGACGAAATGTCTTAACCCAAACTAAGCGGGCGGCAAACTTACCTTTCCGAGGTAAGTGTTCAAAGAGCAGTGATGAGCTCTGATGCCAATTTCCCCCACTTTGACTATGAAAGCCAACCCTCATCAGTACATTTCCACTTTATTCCTCACCAGCTCAGATGTCAGCTTACTATACCCGATATATCATTATAGCAATGACAGAACTCCTCCTCCACAAACGGAACGCCACATCGAAGTTCTCCAAGACCACTTCCCATTTCACGCGATCCGAGACGAGGTTTCGGATGTATTGAGCGACGAACGGGGATGCGAGATCAGTGGAGACATGGAGAGTGGTCGCATGCATCGGGTTTCCTTTTGGCCGCTCTTGATAGAGGCAGTAAATCTTGGGCTCATGGGAATCTGGAACTTATATTTTATACTTGGCTGCCAATCTATCTATCGAGTTTTGCGTAATTATTGCTGCGAGATATAGCATCGAATCGATGGACCGAGATTGTATAAAGGAAATTACCTCTGGCTGTGTTTGGGAGCTTGGACCGTCTTTGGATAATATCTGGATCGTGTTAGACATGTTTTTGACCTAAATCACGCCTTAAGGGTGTTCTCGCATATCTAAAGAACTCGTCTCTCATTTGCATGCGCCGTGTTTAAACAAAATTCACGGTTCACGGTCTATAATGATCACGAGAATCTAAGAAACTCGCCATTCCCAACTATCTGTTCAGTTATATGGGAATTTTAATATCGTCAAGATATAGACCTTTTCTATATGCGCCAAGACTACACAGCCAGAGAGATATGGGATGAATCATGAAAGAAACGATCGGTCATGGCAGTATCGACATGAGGCTGTAGTCGCTTTTTCTTGTGCTTGTCCACTTAAATAGATTGTAAATCGTAAGATCATGGGAATGTGGACCTGACGTGGATGGGCAATCTGTGCTAACCGGTAGGGTATATCTTTGATAGTGTAATTTCGATGAAGCCTCTTCTTGTCCAAGTCACCGACAGCAATGAGGTTGCAAAAAGCCGCATAAATTTTGTTATCAAATAACAAAAGCAACCAAGCATGGAAGAAGCGCAGCAAACATGGGATTCATGATGGACATTGTCTTGGACGATGGAATCCCAAGCCGTTACACAGGCAAGTCCCCACACTTCTTCTCTTGGATCCTCTTACCAGCCTTCCTTTTCAAATGCAGCCACCAAGCTTGACTCTTTGAGCATCTCCCTTGTCTCCAGAGACCACACCGCCGACTTTCTCGCCCAAAGCTCGGTCTTCACGCTCCATACCTCTACCGTCTCCTCCGTTTCGTTTCAACAACAGGCGCCATCCAACTTCACGCGACCGTACCTTTTCTTTAACAAAGCGGGTACCGTCATGCAAAAGAACCATCCCATGTCGTACGGGTAAGTACGGGGGGTTGTTTCTAAAGGTTTTCATCATGAATCAAAAAAAAAACGCTGAATGGGGTTTAGGCATGACATTGATGGAGGAGTCTATCCAGCATCGACGGACTTGGGAGCATTTGGAGAGGTGATTAGGGAGGGACCAAATGGGTTGACGGGGTTTGCGAGGGCTTATGGGAAACCTTGGTGGAAATGTTGTTTAGCGATGAAGCCTACACGGCGATCGTTAATGAAGGCATGGCATCGTTCACTGCGGTAACTTTGGTACACTCAATGGAGCTAATTGGTGTAGATGGGAATCAATTTGCGCTTCAAGCCTTTGACTGGTCGACCGTCATGACTGTTGTTGATCTTGGAGGTATAAGCAGATGATACGGGGGAAGGGGATGATGTTCTGAATGAGTTTTAAGGAAACGAAGGACATTGCTTGCGGCTATCGCTAAAGCGAATTCGAATGTGTCGGGATACGTTCTTGATGTTCCACCCGTGATTGCCAACAGCAAGGTCCCGGAGACGTTTGGGGTTGCGGACCGTGTTCGACTTGTCGGTGGTGATTTCTTCACGTCAGATCAAATCGAGGCAGCGGATGTCTACATGATGAACATATTCTTCACGGTAAAGCGAGTATGTCGATGCAACATATTGACCACGCTATGTATAGATTGGTCTGATGATGAATGTGTTGTGATTTTGAAAAACATTTATGAAAAGGCGCCGGCTCATGCGAGGATTGTGAACTTTGATTTCATGGTTCCTGGACCTGGACAACCGGATAATGGATCGATGGGGCTGGATGTTCATATGATGCGGCGGTGAGTGGGAGGGATCGGGAGGAGGTGGAATGAGGGAGCTTTTTGGGAGGGCGGGGTGGAAGATTATAAAGTGTGTACGGTCGCCGTCGCCGTTGGCGATGGTTGAGGCCGTTAAAGCTTAGATGTTTTTGAATCTCACGTTGGATATATAATAATATTTGTCTCGCACTTTTACTGCCTGTCAGCAGTTCGACTTGGTCAATGTTTTGTGCTTACAATAGATACAAACAAAGATAATCGATACGTCATGGTTGTGTAAATCATTCCTCACATGTTTGTTTTAATTACGGTTACCGCCGGTTTGAAGAGACACAAAACCAAGGGGTTTTTTGGGTTAGTGGGTGAGTTTACCGCTTAATTCTGTTTGACATTTGAAGGTGCCATTGTGCGGTCATGATTATTCATTGCTGCGGATATCCATAACGTATCTTTAATAATGAAAATGTTTTTAAAACTTTTATGTATGTAGAATAAAATATTATTATTTGATAGGTATGAATATAACATGTAAGGTACTCTGATTATAAGACAGAGTCGGGTAATTAATTATATGTAGATAGAAAAAGGGATGACGGCCTTGTTACCCATCTGTTTCATGTCCTCATTTAAACAGCAATACAGTATATAAATATATATGTATGACGGCGTCCATCATCATCATCATTAATTCATCATTGTCATCATCATCATCATCATGATCTAAACAAACAAATAAATAAATAAATAAATAAATATATTATAATAACATAAATATAATAGAAGTAAATAAAAGTAGTAGTAGTAAAAGCAATAAGCCCAAAGCAGAAGGTTGCATAAACAAACGTGCTGTAAAGAAGCATTCTGATTTGACTGTATAATCAGGAGTGGACTTGTGTCTGTGTAACATTATTACCATATTATGTAATTATTATTATTACATAGCACTCTAATAATGTAATATTCTGTTAGAGAGGCTATTTTTTAATAGTAATAATATAATAGTATTATTTTTAGCCATTCCATTCCCTTTCCACCCTTCATAATAATGTATATATATTAATAATGTCAATATATTAATATTATTACTTATTATTCTCTCTCCCTTTTTCTCTCTATTATTAAAAAGTACTCATGCGCCTCGTTATCAACTACCTATTACTAGCATATATTAACACACTTCATATTCCTGAAATAGTCTTTTGAGGTAATGTTACACATTAATGGGTAAGACTATCAAAGGTAATAGTATTAATAAATAGTAAAAGAATAAATAAATATAATCATTCATCATTTATTATTAATTAAGGAAAGCCCATGTGTCAAGCTGTTCAAGGTGCTTCTTCCTTTTATTTAATATTTATTCGTGGGCATCTCATCGAGAGGCAGTTCAAATTCCATAATGCAATCACCTCAGCATCACACACACGTTCAAGCCCGAGCCTCCATCTTTATTCTTCATCATCAAATGCATCCGCAGCAACCATCTAGGCATCTCTGTTACCTACCTACCTCTCTCTCACAAACACCCCGCGTCGGTCATTGACACATCTCATTTAGATGATTCCATAGCCTGTTATAACGGCCGTCCTACTCTGGCTTTCTCATTTAACTCATCAAAAGCGGCCTAATAATACATTTCATCATCAACAATGTTTCAGCTTATATTTATTCAACGGTACGGTTGCAATACGGGCGCGGAGGGGTCAATGGCGCCTCAACAGACCGTTGTTTGTTGTTGTTGTTTCAGAATTATATTTTTGGGACACCAATCAGATGTGTGAGGGACACCCTTTGTAATTAGCTTTTGATGGACATGAAACACGGTATGACGGAAGTCGAGAGAGGGCTTTTTCGCTGGAACTGATTGTTGATCCAAACCTCTCTTAGTCAATAAAGGTTATGTAGGTGGAAGTGAAGGTGTTGACGTACCATATTAGTATTTAAGAGACGCCAAAACTGTAAATTGACACGACGATCCATATAAATACGTGACGAGCAAGCCGCAGGAGAGGACAGAGTTGTCCCATAAGAGATGCAGTATTTTTAAGTTTGTTTGCTTATCGCATGGTGCTTTGAGTTTAAGCGCGTACTTGACGTATGATTAAGCTTTTAAGGTGATGGTTTGGGGTGGGGGGGATCGCCCTTGCAATGAGAGGTGAGAGATGGCAAAAATTTCATTTTTACAAAAAGACGTCCCTTGAAGCGGAGTGATGGATGGGTATTCATAACTCTAAAAAGTTTGATGGATAAAGGTGGGTTGGGTAAGCAGGTGCGATGGCGCCGATCATGCGTAGTGAATGTGATGGTTGAGAAATGGAAGAAGGATGACGGATGTTTGTGTGTGTGTGTATTTATCTGAGAGCCATTCCGTCGTCATTGATACCTAACATACAGAAGCCCGATAGCAGATCGGATGAATTTACAACAGTAATAATATGTAAAAAAGGGTGAAAAGAAAAGAGATAAAAGAAAAGAGAAGAAAGGCAAGGCGCGTCCATCATCATCACCATTAATTATTATTATTAAAATATCCCTTTATTCATTCAATCATCATAGTATTATCATATATTCATCATTCATCATCATCTCAGCATCTCTCCCTCTTTTCTCTTCTCTTTCTCTTTACCTGATAATTCCATTTGTACTACATTCAAGCATTATTGGCAAACTGATGGGCTGCTGTGATAAGCATCCACTTACAGAGGTTCAAACACATAAAGAATTATAAAAATAAAATAATTATTATTTTTATTTATTTATTTTAATTTCAATTATTATTATATAAATAATAAAAAAGGAGCTCGGAATCCCTTTTATCCCATTGGCCGCCTTGAACAACAAACTGGACGCCCACTAATAGAAATAGAATAATTCACCCACTAACTATCTATTAACTAATTAATTAGTATTTCCTATATATTCAACAGCACCCCCCCTTACATTCAACTCCCACATCCAACCAACCTCTTTATCGCATTCCCCATTTTGGTCCCATCTTTTTTTCTTTCTTTCTTTCTTTTCTTTCTCACCCATCACCCACCGTCCATCATATCCCGTCTCATCTGAGGACCATTCCTTCACACCGTCAACATGACAAAAGACGAAGTCGTTGGTGAGTAGTTTTACGCCGAGCCATAGTCATTCCTCCTCCTCCTCTTTGTACTCGTTGTCTGTTCCAATCCATATTGCCTCCCCCCTCTGCTGCTGGATGGGTTAGTAAGAGTACGAGGAGCTAGAAGATGTGGAGTCATCTTTTGCGAGTTCATTGTTTGCAGTGATGAATAATGGGTGGGGAAGCAAATCCTATCGAGTATGGATACTGGCGCCATTGAACTTGGCAGTGCTGGGACCCGGCATGCCTTCGGATGGGATGGTGCGAAAGGTGAAGATCGGACGAAATCTGTTGCTTTTTGAAGGTTTTCGCTACACTTCATACAGCTCGTTCATTCTTTTTTTGTAATCGTTTTGGCCTGTTCATTTCATTCCACATCCCCTTTTGCTTGATGTTTGGGCTTTCTTTTCTTTTGTAAAGCCATTTACTTTCCTGCCATGTTTTCTTTGACGAGCTCATTCTTTTCCCTTTTTCTTCTACTTTTTTTGTTTCTATATTTCTTTCTTCGGTTTGATGACGGTTGGGACGAACGATGCTGAGAGACGGCTGAGAGAGATGTGACGTCTCTAGAGGAGACGGGAAGCTTTCTCTTGCATCCGGGCTTTTTTGCTTTCGAATTTTTGGATTTTTTCTCCGTAGGCTTTTGTACTCCCGTTTTGCAATATTGTGGGGGATAAGGAAAGATGCTTCGACATGATTGGGCGGCAGATTGTGGCGTATCGGATATACAAATATTCCGCACTTGTAGACTGACATTGCTTTTCGCACACTGGCCTAATCATCGTTTTTGCAGAGGTTGCAAAACCTGTGGACAACAAGCATGACCACCACTCCACCGTCAAGATGGAGGAGGCTGTCCATGTCGAAGTTACTGATGACATTGACCCCGAGTTGCAAAAGTACCTTGATACCGAGCCCCTTTCCGGTCTCACTGATGCCCAGGTCGCTGAGCGTCTTGAGAAGTTTGGCCACAACGAGATTCCTGAGAAGAAGTCCAACCCCTTCTTGAAGTTCCTTTCCTACTTCCTCGGCCCTATCTCCTACCTTCTTGAGATTGCCACCATCCTGTCCGCTGTCTTCGAGCACTGGATTGATTTTGGTATCTTGCTTTTCGTGTTGATCGCCAACGCTTGCATTGGTTTCTTTGAGGAGGCCCGTGCCGAGTCTGCCCTCGATGCCCTCAAGAACACACTCGCTCTCCGTTCCCGTTGCTGGCGTAACGGCAAGCTCGTTGAAGTCGAGTCCGTTGACCTTGTTCCTGGTGACATTATTGCCCTCCGTCTTGGTGACATTGTCCCTGCTGATTGCCAGCTTTTGGGTATCGGTGTCACTGGTGAAGTTACTGAAGGTACTCTCCTTATCGACCAGGCTGCCCTCACTGGTGAGTCGCTCCCCGTCAACAAGGCCAAGGGTGCCACCGCCTACTCGTCCTCCATCGTCAAGCAGGGTCAGATGCTCGCCATGGTCACCAAGACTGGTATCCACACTTACATCGGTCGCGCTGCCAACTTGATTGCTGTCACTATTGAGGAGGGTCACTTCCAGAAGATTGTCAACGCTATCGGTAACTTCCTTATCATCATCACTGTGGTATGTAGCCGATTTCCCACTTTCCTACGCGAAGTTTCATGCTCTACTTCACGCTAACGTCTTCCCATAATTAGGTCATGGTTATCATTATTTTCTTCACCTTGGTGTTCGCTCTCAAGCCCCAGACCGACAGCATTGGCAGCCGTGTCCGTTATGGTCTTATTGAGGTCCTCACTTTAACCGTTGCCGCTATTCCTGTTGGTCTGCCCACCGTTCTTTCAGTTACCATGGCTGTTGGTGCTTCCCAGCTCGCCAAGAAGAAGGTTATTGTCAAGCGTCTCCCTGCCATTGAAGAACTTGCTTCCGTCTCCATTCTCTGCTCCGACAAGACCGGTACTCTTACCCTCAACGAGCTCACCTTTGACGTGCCCTACCTTTCCAAGAAGGGCAGCACCCCCAAGAACTTTGTTGGCACTGGCGAGTCTTACACCGAGCAGGACCTCCTCCTTGCCGCTTTCTTTGCCTCTGAGCCCGGAGCCCAGGATGCCATTGAGTCTGCTGTTCGTTTCGCTGCCAACGAGCGTGTTGAGATCCTCAGCTCCCGTAGCGAGGCTGACCACCAAATTCCCGGATACAAGGTCAACGGTTTCATCCCCTTCAACCCCAACTCCAAGTACACTGAGGCCACTGTCACTGACCTTTCCACTGGCAAGAAGTTCCGCTGCATCAAGGGTGCTCCCCAGGTCATTGTCTCTATGGTTGGCGGTCACGATGAAGCCACTGTTGCTGTCAATGACTTTGCCAGACGTGGTCTCCGTGCCCTTGGTGTTGCCCGCACTATCGATGAGGAGATGACCAAGTTTGAGATGATTGGTATGATTTCTCTCTTGGACCCTCCCCGTCCCGACTCTGCCATCACCATCAAGGAGTGCAATGAGCTCGGTGTTTCCGTCAAGATGATTACCGGTGACCAACAGATCATTGCTAAGGAGGTTGCCCACCGTCTCGGTATGCAGAGGACCATTTTGGATGCCCACAAGCTCATGGACCCCAGCCTCAACGAGGACGAGCTCACTGACCGTGTTGTCAAGGCTGATGGTTTCGCCCAGGTCATTCCCGAGCACAAGTACAAGGTCGTTGAGCTTCTCCAGAGGCGTGGATACCTTGTTGGTATGACTGGTGACGGTGTGAACGATGCTCCCGCTCTTAAGAAGGCCAACGTTGGTATTGCCGTCGAAGGCTGCACTGACGCTGCCCGTTCCGCCTCTGACATCGTCCTTCTCGCTTCTGGTCTTAACACTATTGTCGACGGTATCAAGACTTCCCGTGCCATTTTCCAGCGTATGAGGTCTTACGCCCTCTACCGTATCGCCTCCACCATCCACTTCTTGCTCTTCTTCTTCATCACCATCTTGGCGTTCAACTTCTCGCTCCCCCCTCTCCTCCTTATCTTGATCGCTGTGCTTAACGATGCCGCCACCCTTGTCATCTCTGTCGACAATGCCCGTATCTCAAACCGCCCCGACAAGTGGCGTCTTGGTCAGCTCATGACGCTCTCTTTCGTTCTCGGTGTCTTGCTCATGGTTATCTCGTTCGGCCACTTCTTTGTCGCCAAGGATGTGTTTGGCCTGAACATTAAGGAAGACTTTGGCGAGAATGTGACCAAGGAGTTCAAGGAGGAGATGTTGAGGCAGCGTGGTGTCGTGCAAACCATTATGTACTTGCAGATTTCTTCTTGCCCTCACTTTGTCATTTTCTCGACTCGTGTCCCTACCTGGTTCTGGTCCAGTTTTACCGTCGTGGGTGTTCACCATTGCCGTCGCTGGTACCCAGGTGTTTGCTATGCTTATGTCCATCTTTGGTATCAAGGCTTTCGAGGCCACCGCTATGTAAGTTACTTACTTTTCCTTTTTACGTCCTGTTACATGTTTTGACTCTCTTTTCTTCTTTTCCAGTGGATGGGGCTGGGGTCTCGGTGTTATGGGTATCTCCACCGTTGCCTTTATGGTTCTCGACGTTGTCAAGGTTCTTGTTATCCGCTACTGGTCCTTTGAGTTGACTGCCCGTCTCTGGCCCTCCAAGAGCCGCACTGCCGAGCTTGCTCGCCGTAAGCTTAACAAGGCACGCTTGATCCGCGTCCAGGCTTCCGTCGCCAAGGTTCGCAAGGTGTTGAGGATGACCACTGCCCTTGTTGCCTGGAAGGCGTCCACTCACAAGAAGCTTGTTGTTGCCGCCAGTAGCGAGACTGTCGTTGAGGTGAAGTGAGGAGGGAGTCGTGTTGTGTGTGTTTCTATCTTCTTTTCTTACTGTTTCTCTCAACGCCCCCTTGCCACTTTCTATTCTATTCGTTTTCCCCGCCTATCTCTTATCCCGACTATACACTTGAGTGTACCCTGTCCCTCTCCACTGTGCTAGGGGTGAATGATTGTCTTTGCAGGCTTTAGCTCCCTTTTTTCCATTCTAGTTCTTGTTTATAATTTTTTTTTTTTTCTGACACTGGTCGCCTGACTGTGGGCGGTCTTTGTTATTTATTTTCCTTCCCCTGTTATGTGTGTGGACTGGAGATGTGGCTCGCGCTGGCCTTTATCAACTTTATGGTGTGATGCCCCTCCCCCCCTTTCTTTTTTTGTTCGTTATTTGCGTCAAGAATAGTGCAGTTTTTCGTTCGTTCTAATGACTTGCTTTCTATCTCTTTTGATGATGATGATGAAGAGATTTTACACACTTTACGGTTTTGGGGTTTTTTTACTTTCTTGTATGGGACAACATCTGCTTACATTCACTCTTGCCTTTATCCATTACTGGTACACCCCTTCCTCTACATCACCTACCTTACCGACTTAATCCACCTTTTCTTATTCTTTTTATCTTGTGAGTGGGGGGGTGTTCAAGTGTGGTGGGGGGATGGTGGTTGTTTCTCTTTTAGAAAGACGGTGTTCCTTTGTGACGTACTTTCTATGCGTGTAGATTTTGTGCTTTGCCTCTTTGTTTTTTGTTTCATTCGGGTTTTCGATAAAAGTTATGGATTATAAAAGACCTCGTTCAAAATATGTGGATGTGTGTTTGTTTGGTTGGTGTAAAGGGGGGTTTGGTGTGTATGAGGAATGGGAAGATTCGGAGTGGGTGGATGATGGACTTACCTTGCATATTGTGAGTGAGGTTACCATGTTGGTAAGTTGAGATGGTGGCTGAAAGTGCGCTCACATCCCAGTACTCCACCATGCCTTCCTTGAGATGGCATGAGCCAAGTACACCATGAATAGGTTGAGCGACGATGCATCAACTCAAGACAAAGGGAGGAGTCGAGGACTCCATCGACGCAACGACCATGTAACAAAAGGTTGGAGACGAGAGGAAAGCGGAAAGTGGGGGATGGTTCCCGATACCCTCTTTTTATCTTGAAATGATTTTTGGGAAAACCTTATGCTTTGAGAAACCTTATTTTTCTGATGGGGCGGTGGTTGAAAATGAAATGAGTTTGACGTGTGACGTGGAAACTTTGTTTTGGAGGGGATTTGGGGCATGGGGTGTCAATGACCACGTCTATGGTTGAGAGCGCGGACTGCTGATATGAGGATAAACGTCAAGCGTCGAAAGAAGGAGAACAATTTCAGGGACGAAGAGGGAGTAACTTAACTAGGGAGCGTTAAATCATAAAGTAAAAAAGAACGCGACGCGTCGAGATGTGGAGAGAAAACAACGGACGTTGACCTAGGAGAAAACACCAAAAGAAATAAAACAACCGAGGCAAATCTTAAAAGCACGCAAACCAACACATTATCTATTACTTCAAAACTATTTCCGCAAACTTTAAAGGAACAACACAAACAAGAAGGCAGGCAAGATGTTGTACCAAAGAGGGTTCTTGGATCCCCTTGCGCTGCTTGTGGTCGTGGAGCTGCTGGCAAGACCTGCAGAGGTAGTGGCGCGGGTGGAGGTGGTTGGGACGGTGGTGGAAGAACGGGCGGTGGTGCTGGCGAGAGTGGGAGGGGCGCTTGGGGAGGCGCTTGGGGAGGGGGATGTTGAAGCGGGTGCGGAGGGGGAGACTGAGGGGGAGGCTGAAGGGGAGGCCGGAGGAGAGGGGGGAACGGTACCACTGGGTACTGGGGAAGAGACGGGGGCGCGCTGACGGTGATCTTAGGCGTAAAGTTAGTTTGTGTCAAGTGGAAGAAGGGGCATGAGAGAAGGACTTACGGGAGGGGACGAGTAGTAAGTGCCGTCGATAACAGTGGAGATTGCCTGTTAATTGCGAATGTTAGAGCGTGATTAATGATCTGATAGTAGACGGTGGCAAGATGAACTTACCCAGGTCCCCGAGGAAGGTTGGAGGAAGAGTGACGGTGACCGCTGTTGGCGGAAATGGGGACGGTTCCACTGAAGGTAGAGAAGGGCTGACCAGTGTTAGGGCCGTTCCTGATATCTTGAAGCCTCAAAGTAAGAGTAGCACCAGCGGGGAACCCAGATGCAGTCCAAGTAACGAGCTGAAAGGAGGGGGAAAAAGCACGAGTAAGGTCATTATCATACACGTGGATTTATCGCTTACAACAGAGGCACCAGGAGCAAACTGTGTGTTGGTGAAGGGTTGGATGATGGAGAAGGTTTGCGCAAAAGCAGCGCTAATGACGGCTAGGAAAACCGCGGCGGTCTTGATCATTTGCATGATTGTCGAAGATTGAAGGGGTTGCTGAAGGAAAGTAGAGGGGGATTTTTGAAGGTTCTAGTTTTCGTTGATGTGAAAGATGTTGATGAGCAGTTGAGTAGGGCTGCCTTTGCTCCTTTTTATGTCCGACTCTTTGCTGACAGCGGTGTTCGATGACTTCTCTGTCCAGGCGAGCTATCCAATCAGGGGTAGAAAGGGACGGCGCGTTTTGATTCGAAAGGGCTGTGTCTTTGCGCCTGATCTTCGATGAATGATCCCCAATCAGCCCTGTATAGCGTATCAGGTTTGAGAGAGGACGCGTCTGGAATGGCACGGAAGAAGACCACATTTTGACATGTGCTCGTGGATGCGTGTCGAGAGGCAGCGTGTGTGAATTGTTTGGATGAGGATTCAGTGGACGTTGATAGAGATGCCATTGAAGCAGTTTATACATTCAGCGTACTATAAAGGACGTCCATTCAAGTTGATTATTATTCTATAAGCCTTGCCTGTAGCGTTTTTGATATGTTGGATGAAAAAAGAATTGCCTGAGTAGACAAAGACGACGGTTTAAACTCAAGCGTGTCGTGGATGGGCGAGTTTCCAGTATGGTGATGATGCAGGGAGAGTTTGAAAGGCGTTTTGCGGCAGACAGCGCGTTAGACCTGAATAGAAGCTGGGCCTGACCATTCAGGTATCCGTCGGATTATCCGACCCGATATCCGCAGACCGTGTTGTTCAGGGCACAGGCCTCATCATCCCTTCAAATACCCTTCACAACGCCTGTTGCTGGTGAGTCTATGAGCAAAGGGGCGGACCTTTTGCCCTTATTGGAACCAAAAAAGGTGTTTTCTGGTTCACCGATCCTTGTGCTACCGTTTCCCTTTTGAATTTTTCTTTCAAAATAATTCAGAACCATAGATGCCTTCACTGACGACCTCTGCAGCTGCTGCTTCCACCGACCTTCACATCCACGCAGCAGCAATAAAAGCAAGAGAGACTCATGGTTATGCATTCGTGATAGTATGTTGGACCATTGGGTGCTTGCTTTGGGATAGTGGGGACAACGTTTGCGGCATTTCTGAGAAAGAAGGGGTTTGAGGTGATAGACTGTCGGCGAATGTCGATGGGAGCTTTATTTGCAATGGTCATCATTGACCTTGTGTATTTCATTGTACGTCTACCTGAGTTCTTTTGCTTTGTCTTTCTGATCATGTTGACTCATGGCCCTGTGTACATAGCTCAAGATACACCAACTGAGCGGCACAGGCGATTGCGGAGTGCTTGAAGCTCTATCAGTCCTCACCTACCTGGGATCCCATGTCGCCCAATACTGCTTCTATATCTTTCGATACATTGAAGTATATGGTCGGCGGTGGCCTTTTATCGTCCCCGCCATCCTCCTTGTCATTGTTTTTATCACAAGCATTCCTGTAAGTTCATGACCCTGTCACCGACATCTTTCTCACCTCGACACATCTTCTCCCCATATCATAGGTCTCCATCTTTTCGAACATTACCACTCATGAGAACGGTGTCTGCATAGTTAATCATCCAACCATCAGCGCCGTCATGCCCGCTGCAACGGATTTTGTCCTGGTGGTTTACTTGATTGTCTTATTTGTGGAGCCGTTATTTCGAAGTTTCGTTGATGCTCAGACCTTTCGGTGCGCCTGAAACCAGGTCCAAGAACCAGCCACCCCCACCGTTGTTGGAGATATGGAAGAAGGCGTTAAACCCAAAAGCGGGTTTTCACGGATTCGTCTCAACTGGAAAATCCCTTCATCCACTCCCAAATCCCGGCGTTCTCCGTTTCAAATATTCCTGGAATCCGTCCAGCATGGAAAGCGTTGTTGAAACGTAGAGGCACTAAACCACCCGGCACCCGCGCAAACCCCACGGCTTCGTTCAGCCATCCCACTGGAGCCGCCCGTCAACGTCGCATGCGGCGTCGTCTCGCTATCACCCTCCTTGTCACAAGTCTCATAGGGCTTTCCACCACGGCTTTTTTCAACGCCACGCTTTCCACACCTATTGGGGAGTGGGCACCTGTCATGTCTAGTTTGGACTTGGCCGTGAACTATGTCTTTTCGGTGTTACCGTACTTCTTGATTGCGGGACGGGATGATGGTGGTGCTGGAGAGGGGAATGCGGTGAAACAAAAAAAGGAGGAAATATCAGAGGAGGACGGATCAGATGATAGAGTGAATGAGGAGGAGATTTCTTCGTTCTTTACCAATGTGGGGAGACCTTTGGCTCCGAATTCGATGGTGTCGGTGTCGGTGTCTTCGGGGAGTGGAGAGGTGTCAGGGGATGGCCAACTGAGTAACGACACACGTCGGGTAGACGAGACGGTTGATGATGTTGTCGTTGTGAATATAGAGGGGAGTCTGAGAACGGGACAGAACGGCTTTCCTGAGGAAGGCTGGATAAAGTCTGCATGAAGCAGCTTTTTTTTATGTCGGGCATAACTTTGTAAATATTGTACAGTTACTGGAAAGGTGAATGTTGTTTTTTGTGAACATAGGTTTCTATTGTTGTTTGTTTTATCTTGTTTTCAGACACTGGGCATCACGATTTAAACGCGAAACGACTACTGCCACGTTTCTATTTTCAATCTGGGCTTTTATTATTTTTATCAAGTAAAAGTTACTTTATCTATTTTCACCTGCGAATCGGGATTCGGGACCATCTGTATATATATAATAATATTATTATTTTAATGCAACTTGAATGATGTAAAGGTTGCATTCCCTGAAATTGCCCTGACGTTGCCTGGCTGTATTATTCAATGACTGAAAGGCCAAGTCGCTTATATCAAAAATGTAAAGAGTGTAAAGAGAGTAACTATAATCGTGATTGAATTCGTTCCAACATCTCATTATCAATTTGATACATACCTCATTCTACACAAGCTCTCCTCCTCATGTCGTCCATCATCATTGCTCTGACCTTGGCGACTCTCGCCACATCCGCTCTCGCCAGAGTTTACCCGGATAACTGTCACGTTCTCGTCAACCCCACCCTCATTGGGCGAACATCTGGCAGCATCGGTCCCTTCTTCCATGACCACGCCTTCATCACCTATAACGACTCTGGGTTCGTCGTCGGCTTCACATCTCAAACATCCAGCCCAACCGCAGCTTACGACAACCACAATCACACCGTGACGTCGGGTCAATTATACTTTGACGCATCCGGCGCACTGACGACGATCAGGACGGAGAATGGACTTTGCATGGCCGTCGTTGCAGGAAATCTTGTAACTGAAAGGTGCAGTGAAGACGCAAGGCAGCTTTTCGAGGTTGAGACGTTTAAGCAAGCAACATATCTTCGTTCAGCGGCCAAACTGTACCTTTCTGTTGGTACTAGTTTTGAAGGCCCTGTGATTCTTGGGAAGCGCGCCTTTGTGTATTCGATGTGGGACATTACACCCTGTAACAGCATCCTCATGGATGCCGTTACAGTGTAAACCTTTGATGATAAAGTCATTTAATGGGTACATTAAAATTAAATATGTATGTAGGCGAGGTTTCATAAATACCTTCAGATTTAATGACCACTTTTTGTACTGTAACTATAGTTAAATCTTAATAACCATCGCATTTATGTTACCGTATTCTTTG
The DNA here is from genome assembly GCA_025449115.1 of Chytridium lagenaria. Taxonomy (NCBI): domain Eukaryota; kingdom Fungi; phylum Chytridiomycota; class Chytridiomycetes; order Chytridiales; family Chytridiaceae; genus Chytridium; species Chytridium lagenaria. The sequence goes on from JAHLKC010000186.1 coordinate 16,817, forward strand.
ATTATAGGGGAGAGTGTGATAATGGTATGAGAGCCAAGTAAGGAGTCGAAAGGAGGAAAATCAGAAGAGTGGGGATCAGATGGTAGGGTGATTAGTTCGAGTTTTCACGGATGTATCGAATTGAAACCTTTGGTATTGGTGTCGTCTACGAGAGGCCGGCAAAAGAGTCACTTGGGTCCTTGTGAAGATCAACGCTATGCGATGGGGATAAGGTGAAAGTTAGTGAGATAAGGGGATCCGAAAATGGGTTTGAAACAGCGCTATCTCAAGGCGCTAACTGTAGGATGTAGTGTATGAGCAATTACGTATATATAAATAGTTGTTGGCGACTGAATATGAGTGAATTGTGGGGGGGTTTTGTTGGTATTTTGAGCAACACAACATACACCTTGGCCAGGATATTTAAATACATGGGTTAAGGACATGTATTGCACGTTAAGCCATGTATTGATTGTCACTTCGTTATTTTTCACCGTGTGGCCCACCAGCAAGTTGCGTGTCTTGCATAGCCGCCACTATTCCTTCAACATCATTTTCATTTAGCGGATTCCCCTCCAGTCCCCACCACGTCACAAGAAAAAACATCAACCTCCATCCATCCATCTATCCATATCCATAGAAATGCGGCTTTACATTAACTTGACTGGGCCGTTTTGGATTGGTGCAACCCAAGTGCAGCGCCCGACTTTTATACAGTGCGTGACACCAAAGATAGGTACGAAAATAATTAAGAGCTCTAAACTTTATACTCACCCTCGACGTGCCGCAATTTTGAAAAAAACTCTCTGTTACGATATGCACCTCTCCCTCTCCGCATCTAATGACAAAGAGTTTGTTCTTCTACCGTTCCTGGTTCATCTTTTATACAGCGTCAAAGTTTATTAATTGTGAAAATTTTTTAATTAATGGCCCTCAGAATATTTTGCGCTCAATAATTAATAGAAAAATTGTCAGAATTTTAGTATGGGTATCAATCGACACCTGAGAAGGAGGGAATGCAATGATGGGTATGGTGTGGAATGTTGCTTAAGAGTGATTTGGAATAAATCCGATAACAAGTATCTTCGAAAGTTGAAATTTTTAAAAAATTTCATTTTTCAAAAAAATATAAATTTTTTCCAAAAAAAAAAACGGGTTACACATTGGAATATGTTATGGAAATAATTCGTTACAGGAGTTTTCAAGAGGTGCCGACAACACCATTGAATTCCCAGCCTCAGGTTTCATTAATAAAATAACAAAAAAATCAAAGATGAAAATTTTCAATTAGTGGAATTTTTTTTGCGCTTTTATAATATGTCCGTTTTCATACCCCCCACAAGACCCCCTTAGGAGATTGGGGTCGGAAATGCTTCCTAGAGGAGATATTGGCATATTGGGGTCGAAATTTTCGTACCTATCTTTGGTGTCACGCACTGTACCTATACTTGTTTTTCGGCGCATTTCCCCTAGGCAGTGGATTCAACTACAAGACTCAGGCGTCTTTCTCCAAATGCCATGAATCAGACAGAAAACCTGCCACGTTCAACGTGTATAAAAAGTCTCTTTTTTTAGAGTAGAGCAACTCCTATCTGATTCCTACTTTCATAATAATATCTCATTCCAAACAAGCACTCTTCGCCTCATGTCTCCCTCCATCATTACTCTGACCTTGGCGGCCCTCGCCACGACGGCTCTCGCCAAGGTCTACCCAGACAACTGTAACGTCTTCGTCAACCCCACCATCATCATTCGCACAGCTGGCAGCGTTGGGCCGTTCTTCCACGACCATGCCTTTATCAACTACGACGACTCTGGGTTCGTCCTCGGCCTTACATCCCAATCGTACAACCCAACTTCGACTCACAGCAACCATACTCACACCGTGACGTCGGGGATGTTGTACTTTGACGCCTCCGGAGAAAAAATCACCATCAGACGGAAAAGGGCTTTGCGCGGCTTCCGTTGCTGGCAAGTTTGTTGCAGAGACATGTACTGGAGATGCGAGGCAACTTTTCAATATCGAGACGTCGTTCGATAAACGCACTTACATCCGATCGAATGATAATCTCTACATTACTGTTGGAAAAGATTTTGAAGGACCTGTTCTTCTTGGGTCAAAGCGCAATATAGTAATTGCGGAATGGAATATTGTACCTTGCAACAGTATCCTCGTGGATGCTACCAAGCCCGAAATCACCACGTCTTCTACTGGTGCTACTTCTTCTACATCTACTTCGGCTGTACCGGTGCTATCATCAAGACCACCAAGACTGTTGACCCTGCTTCGTCCGCCACTGTGCCCCGTTACCACGTCGACTGGTGGTGCTAAGGTTTCTTCTATCTCGAGTGTTGAGACCAAGGTGACTGAAATTTCTTCTATCTCGAGTGTCGAGACCAAGATGACTACCACAAGTACGGGTGGAGATGACGGATCTTACGGTGGTTCATCTGTTTCTGCTCTCCCAACCACGACTATAAGGCCGAGATGGGTGGAAAGAAGGGAACGCTGACGGATAATCTTTACATTAAGTCTGGAAGCGCGCAGACCGGCACTGGTCTTCTTGCTGCCGTTATTCTGGGAGTTGCTGCAGCTCTCTTTGTGTAAATATATCATTATATTGTGACATCATTTCTGTGGGACATTAAAATAAAATGTAGACGATTCAGCGTAACTTCAGTATTTATATGCCTGTTGAATAATTATTGGTGACTTTCGATTTTTACGCACATTTTTCCTTAACGCTTTATCGACCTTGTCAGTTGCTGTCAGTCAACATGGCGGCGGCGGGCGGGGGGTCGTTTGGCAGGCTCGCAGGTCCTTGCTATGACGCTTTTTTCTTCTCCAACCCAACGCCGAACTTTGAAACCCGACCCCACGGCTTCAGTTGAGCCTGCCTCCGCCCTGCCATCTTAGCTATCACAAACATCACTTTCGCCGCTACCTTTAAAGTCAACATCCCGTGGCCTTCCACTTTCTCCTTCATCGTCAACTCAATTCTAGCTAGTTCCGGACAGATCCGGAATTACATAACAACGAATTTCGCATGCACTTCCCACGTTGGACGATGTCATCAAGATGGGTGATGGCTGTGATGCTCCTTGCAACGTCGACGGTGTCTCAACCCCCGCCTCCTCTAGCTCCCCCGCCCCTGGATGGAACTTTGAGAACTACCCACCCCCTGGCACAATAGCGACACCAAATCCCGACTGGACAAGGTTTTGTGAGTGTCGTTGGTTTCTCCAGTTGCCTTCATCAGGCTTGATAGCAAGTTGGCTTAAGCAAGCATGTATTGACCAAGGTTACTAGATCTTGCCAATGCCGTTATCCCCAACATCCCTGTCAAATCCCTCGTAGCGGTACTCCCGATTTTAGCCAGGTCATCCGCACTGCGTGGTCCCGGGCGTCTGGGCACAAACGTTTGATGATGGACCAGGTAAAGGCCTCACTTCTTTTTTCGCCTAACGCTATTGAAGCCCCGCATCCAACATCTTAATGGACCATCTTCGTCAACGCAATATCCGCACAACCTTTTTCAATATCGGCGTTAACATTGCGGCATACCCATGTGTGATGAGGAGGAAAGAGGCGGAAGGACATTTGAATTGGTATATTTCGAAAAGTGTATTCAGTCTCTAAACGAAAAAATCAGTCTGCATAGTTGGAGTCATAGCGCTTTCACGACACTCACGAACGACCAGATCGTGGCAGAAGTTGTATATAATGTCATGGCTATGCGGAAAGCAACAGGGAGGTCACCTAGATGTTTTAGGCCGCCATGTATGTTGCTTTTATCCTTCCCTTGGGTTTTCCATTATTAACTCCATCAAAGATGGCGACATTGACGACCGCGTCGTTGCCGTTCTTAGAGCCATGGGCCTTACAATCGTCTGGATCAATTTCGATACTTTCGACTGGCAAATGGCTGGTGGCGTTCCCGCGGCCCAGGTCCTTACATCTGTCCAACGTACCATCAATACCACGATACCGCAAACGCAGTCAATAATAAGCTTGCAACATGATATTCAAGATGTAAGGCATCCTTTTTACTGAATCATTATTGATGAATTTTGTTAGATTGTTGTGTAGTTGGAAAGGAAACGACGAATGCGATTTTGGCATCGGGAAAGTTTCAACTTGTGACTATGGAGGGCTGTTTGATGACTGCTGGGCTCGGGGATGGGTTCCTGCTTCCACCTAACGTAATCGTGACCCCAGGTGGAACTTGTTGATGCATGAAAGAGTTTTAGTTTAATTGAAGAGATTATTTCTCTTTATCCTTGTTTGTTCTTTACATTTTCGTGATTTTCACTTTCGTGTTCTTATTTGGTTTTTTTTCTGGCACATTGATGTCAATGCAAATCATAGTGTTTGCTCTTTTTTCTTCTTTGTTTCATTGATTCTTCTTGCTTGTTGCTTCCCGTTTTGTTTCGTTGTCTTTTATGTTTCCTTTCTATTTTTCCTTTTTCTCACTTTATGACGTTGGCCCTTACTTTATTATTATTATTACATTATTGATAGGCTTTATGGCCAACTCGCGCTTTTCTGTTTCTTTTCTCAATGTTGTGACTTCAGTAATATTGTGAGTGTGACATTCCTGTATGTTTAGCTCGGCAATGTTAATTTATTGGCCCGAAGGCTGGATAAAGCAAGAAAAGTAAGAAGAGACGCGATAGAATACAAGGAGCCACTGAAAAGGCTGATTTGAAGAGCACGGGTTGAAAATGAACGTCTTAAAAGTAGCAAGCACGAAACGCGTTAAACACGACAGATGTGTGCCCGATGAATTAATCCCTCACCCCCCAAGTCCACCGCAAATCTCCCACCTCGCCACAAAGATAGTATAATTCCACTGCACAAAGTTATCGTCAAATAAGAAACTCTCCAAAGACCCTCCCAACTCTGCGACACTGCATCCCCATCTTGCACAATATTCATCGATCGGAGAGAAACCCGCCCTCATGAGTTCAGGTTCAGCACCAGCCGATACACCCGATAGTCGTCTCCTGTAGAGCGTCCAAACGTGGAGCGGCGGTGCAATACCCTCTCCGGCGACATCGTTTTGAATACGCCGAATAAGAGACGTGTGAAGCTTATGTGACATGGAACCAGGTTTATCCAAGGAACCTACCCCAAGCACAACCCCTAGCGCAAGCAACACATGTCTATCCCTAACACTCCATTGTGCCGTAGTCAACCCCACCGCCATAATAACCGGAATCTCCTCCGTCTTTTCCTTCTTCTTCCCGCCGCAACCCGGTACTCCTCACCACATGTGCGATCGCTGCAAACCGTCTCATCTCCCCCACATCATTTTGACAGGCTTATGGCCGCCTAATATTAGCATATCCAACTCATCTTGTATTTTTTGGCAACGTCCATTTAGAAGGTCCCACGACCCAAGAAAATCGACCATGCGCATGACGGCCGGGATGCGAAGAAAGTGAGGTAGGCATGGGAGTGGAGCTCGGCGACGTGGGTGGCGGCTTGACGGAGGAGGGCAGGACCGGAGATAGGGGGAAGGTGTGAAGGAGTACCTCGCAGGTAGGCGGCGACAATGGGGTCGTTGCGTTCGATAATAGGTTCGGGGTCAAAGTTGGAAATGAGTGTGGGAGGAGCGGTAGAAATTCAGGTAGCCGTTCCCAGGGACATCTAAACGTAAAAAAGTAAGACAGCTAGAAAGAAAAAGAAAAAAAGCGCAAATGTAAAATCCAAAACATACCTATAGCTTACAGCATGATAGCTCTCAAGATCACCCACTCTGGTATGACTAAGACTGCAAGTCCTCCTACCAGGTTTAAATAGTTGTCTTGGTCTCCACTTTCCTGTCCGATAAGACCCTCCACCTCCACATTGCGTACAAAAATCGAAATCTGTCGCGCACCGATCACACACAACCTCCACTGAGAACTTTGGCTCGATCCACTCTCTCTCCTTCACTTCCCCGACAACTTCTCCTCCCCTGCAGCAACCGTCAACCGAATTCCTCCAAACCCAAACTCCCTGTCCACAAGCCTCACACCTTACAGGTCTGTCCCTCCCAAACACATTCACCCGCCGCTTCCGTCCTCTCGCGCGAACATTCTCAGGCTCAATCTCAACGTCGTCAGAGACGTTACATGCACGCGAGTAGCAAGGAATGCATGTGACGTCCATGGAGTAAGGGTCTGAAAGCTGATCAGGGTATCCATGGATGATCATGAGACTAAGACCTATTACACATTCACGACATCGAGCGCGGCGACGGATGGCAGTTTTGGAAAAGGTTGAGCGGGGGCAGATCGTCGTCAGCGTCTACAGAATTCTCAGCAACGGATTTTTCGAACTGTGATATGGCTGGTCGCAGGTGTGATGGAATCTGAAGGTGTACGCTCAGGCTTGACTTTCGTGTCAAGAAGTGTTAGGAAGAGCGGGAGATCGACGATACTCGTGGAGGGAGATGCTACACTGCTAGCTTTTGGAGATGGAGTTTCAAGGTTGGAATTTGCTCCGTGGATAGATGTTTCAGGGCTAGAGGATCCTTGAAGCGGAACAAACGATGATGTCGCTACAACGGTGGCTGCCGCCGCCAGTGACATATTGACAGACTCATTACTACCCTGAGGATGGCTCATGTTGGTCATGAGGTCCTTGAGCCACAGTTCATCATCACCCAAGAGTTCTCTAAAGGTTGGCGTGCTTTGAGAATTGCTGATGATAGTTGTGCTTGCGGGGATTGGAGGGGCTGCGTTGAGGATTTGTGAGAAATGGGAATAGCGCTGGGCAAGCGACGTTGGCTGGGCCACGGGCTCTCGAATCATCATATCACCCTAAGCGTGAAGGTCAGTAGAGGCATTATATGGGTGAACTCACAGAGAAAATTAAGTCGTTAGCGAAGTCCGGCATGGAGAATCGAGGATGTCCGTTATTAAGTCTTGCCTGTATAGGATTTGGAAACATGCTTGACGTTTGAGGAAGGAAGTGCTGATGAGAAAGATTCGTTGATGGAAAGTTATTCATATCAGATCTTGCTGGTAAAGGTGAAAAGTCCTGGTGTCGAGGAAACGGCCATCTGCTGCTTGATCGACTGGATGGCGAGCTCAATCTCCCTAGCTTTCCGCACCTCTTCATTCTTCTTTGCCTCAGCCTCTACAAGCAACCTGATGTGTTTATGCATGGTTACTATTTTGCATATCGTGCATTGACAACGTGGTTAAAGCACGAAATAACGGCGCTTGCCGTTCTCCCTGACCTTGACTCCTGAAGCACCCGCAGCATCATTTCTAACCTCTCAGGCGGTACCGTTGACAACGTTGACGGGTCCATGATATCCCCTTTCGCTGACCGGTTTTATATCACTTCGGATTTGAAGCAATGAATATGTTTCTGGCGCACGGATTTTTTAATTTTTCTCCCTCTGGAAGGGACGCCCCTATACTGGCTAAGTGAAACGCCCGTATCGCCGAGGGGGGTGCCTTAAGGTCCTACAGAAACTGGGCGGGATGTCAGGCTGCCATAGAAAGGGCTGAATGGTGAACGTGGATATTTCTTATGCTGTGAGCGGCACGTCCATCCAAAATGAAGGAGAAACGAGGAAAAGTCTCAATATTTAATCTTGCGTCATCATATCAGCTAACCACTCGCCAGCCCAACAAACAAGCGAGTATGGCTAAAGAGTATTATGAAGAAATTTGATCCTCTAAGCGTCATGGACTTGTGAAGACGTGGCCGTATCCCTGTCAGAATATGGACTTATAGGATCATGAGATTTGTTGGCATTCACATTTCTTGATCGTGGGCTGTATCGAAGAGAGTTGGAAAATGAGACGGTGACTGCGGTATTAAGCGATAGCAAGACCGACAACACCAACAACATGACGCCGATGATAATACCAGCGATAAGAGCAGGAGATGGAAGTTTGGAGATACGCTTTCGGGAGAAATGCTGTCACAGCTGTTGTTAACGACGTCACATACGATGAAATGATCTTGAGAGATGAGGAGACCTCACTTAAGTCTACCAATAGCGGTAATGAGCTCAAGAAGCATGGGCATTCCTATTCCAGTCACCGCAGTCACTGCATGATGCTGTTGGTATATCGGCGATAATTTTAGCAAAGCATATAGGCATCCATCGAGTACACAAGTCACTCTCTCGATTCATGATATTTCGGAAACCAATTCCTCCAATGTTAGGTAAAGAACTCTCTCGTATTTACATCTAAGGGCCCCCAGTATTCTGCTCATTATCAGCCGTTTTTTATGATATATTGTTCTATCTCTTTCTTTTTTTTTTTTTTAAACATGCTGTGCTTCTCAGAAAATCAATGCGTGATTAGAAACACAGCCGTCGTCTTCTCTGCATCATCATACGACGTCTCCCTTACCCATTCAAAGAAATCCTTCATCAGCATATTACCAACGTCTTATCCAAATCCCCTCCTTTATCGATATAGTCCAGAACTAAACTCTTCTACCGCCATTCCTTACAACCCCACATGCAACCCACCTCATCGTTCCCTCTCTCTATCAACATCCCCAAATACAATGGCCCACGTTGCGTTGCATCCAAGATCTCATGTCGGTCAAGCATCCTTCTTCTGGATGGAACGGGTCAGTAAATTCGGTGGAAGATTCGTCGTATTCCTCGCTGGAGCGTTTCCAGCCGCTAACGACGATTTTGGAGATTGGGGCGAGTTCGAGAGGTGCCTTGAAGCCGATGCACGTAGAGCTCCTCCGGACATGCCGCTGCAGTGATTGGAGTTGACCGATGACCTGGACACTAACGCATGTGTTGATTTGCAACTCAAAGGAGCTATGAATGCTACTCAGCACGATGCTAATCTCGCATATTCGTTATCCCTTCGAGGCGCTTGGAAGAGAACTGTCTATGAAAATAATCTGAAGTATGCATACTAGTTCTTTACCTCAAACATCAATGCTAAGTGTTCAATATTCGCTAACAGGCCAATGGGCAAGATAAGTTGAGCTACGATCGTTATCGTCGCATTTAGTTAAAATAGTAGATGTTTAATAACGGACAGATATTTTAGGTATCGTTCTTTTCGGCGGGAGGCTGCATATTTGGAAAAGGATATGGAATATTAGAAGAAGCGCAGGATGTAATTGCGCTAATGAGATCCTTATGAATATGGGTAATGGATACTAGAAAGAATTCTCTATATTACAGGATAACTCTACCCTCCAACCGACTCGTCGCATCCAATTCAAGTCACAAATACGAGCTTTCCTCATTTACATGTTTTGCGACGTCGCTCTTTTGCCAACCACATGTACCTCACTCTACCTCTTCACCTCCGATAGCTTCATCTCGTCAAGACCCTGGTTCCACAGTATTAGCGGAGCATGACGAGATACTCCGAATCTGGCAACGCGAATTTATCGCGGTGACGTTATTAAACTTAACTGCTGTAACTGCATCTTTTCAATGGCAGAGAGCGTTTCCCCTACGCTTACGGTCCCTCCCAACCTTCCCTCGAAAGTGCTTACCTCTGTGCTCTCCTCTCATCTGTAAGATATCGATGCAAGGGCCCGCTCTCAAAATCTCTCAAAGCCCACCACCTCCCACCATTCACCTGCGAAAACTGCCCAAAATCGCATTCTCGACGTCCCTTGCATTCATCAAGATTGTTTTAGGCGAACCCACAACTCCGGATTGCGTGCCAACATGGATGGGGGTATCGCGGAACTTTTTCTCTGGAAGACCAATGCATAGTTCTTAAGCATTTTTATTTTATTTCGCTGGGACTTGGCCATGAACAAACAGCTGTACTTCAACATTTGATAGCCTACCCTAATAGAAAGTATTTTATCTCAGTACCCGTAACCCCCTGCTTTGATTAAAGGTGTCGTATACCACCCTGTAGGGGTTATTACGGATAAAGCTGAAATAAAATTTGATCCCTAATTCCTGGGCTAAAATACAATTCCTTTGGAACACCGTTTTGCTATTCTGCTATAAAACTTGCCTACGTACATGATGGATACCATTTTTGTCGTTACTCTTTCATTGAAAAAATGCTAGAAAAAGTATAAGCGAAAAAGAAAAAAAAAGTAAAAATAAAATGAATAACATTTTATCTCTTTTATTTTCCTAGAACTTATCTATCGCCGTTAGATGGGTTAGTGGAATCAGCCATTCGCTGTCCGCCTTGTCTGTGACTTTAAAGATCCATTGAAAGCTTAAAACGACTTTGGTGGATGATATGTTTTGAATTCAACGGGTAGCAAAGATCTGGTTATTTTGTGGGTTTTAATTATAGGTCCGAATCATCAATTATTTCCACATGAATTGTCTAAATTCAGTTGTCACAACGTGGTCTCCCATAAAAGGTGTTAGACACGATGAAAAAGATAAGAAAACGCATGGTGAGATGGACGGCGTGTGGCCAATGGATGTATGCGCATGCGGGTTGCGCATCGGTGGAGCCTCTGAGATGTATTATCTGGTTGTCGATGCCAATATGGAGTTTATGATATCTTTTAAAGTGGCCCAGCGGAAAAAAAGGCAAATCAGACGTTATTTAATTTTGTTCCTTCAGGGAATCGAGTTGAACCACAAAGACGAGATTCTGTGTGAAGAAAACCGTGGTGTCGGGAGAGTTCGGAGGTCATGCACTGAAAGTACAGGTGGTAGTCTTACACAAAAGACAAATTAGACATTTCATTTTACGAAAGAGGGGATGCCCATCTCACAAGCTCACCTCGTCTGTTTGCAAGGGAAGCGAGATCGGGTGTGTTTTTTATCTTGCTAAGTTTATATAATGGCTTTCTAGTCCTGATAATGTTGATGGAAAAGAGGTCGCAAAACCCGTAAAAGTACTGCGTCAATACTGTGCTGTGTTTCATGAAAAATCCCAGGGATGAGACAGGGACAACTGGGAGCAGAAGGGCCCTCCCTTATCGCTTTTGAACACCTTTTAGCCCGATCGCACTATGATGATCTCGGACCGACATGTTACAAACCAAGTTCCATGGGAACAGAAATGGAACTGACAAGTCAAACTCATTTGAACCACACATGACACACTTGGACCCTTGTGGAACAGTTGGGTGCTTCCCTAAAAAATTATATGAACCCTTTTGGTAATGGTGCTCGCGTCGCGCGTTGATATCTGTTGAATTAATTATTGCATACTCGTGTCAGCCTCGATATCACCATGACCTAGGTATACATGGCGCGCACCATCACCATGACTGAGAAGAAGAGCAACGTTGCGTGCTATTTCATACTGCCTGCCCACCCACGAGGTATGGTAAAAAAATCTGAGATACGCACAACTCAAGGCTGAACAATGTCTTGATATTAGGATCCGAGAAGAAAAGAATGAAAGCATCAACCATCATCGGATCCCTATCACATCCGACCCGTTTTTAATATTAAGTATGCAAAGGATCCGCTCCGAATCCAAAATAGAAAGGATGCGATTGGCTTCACCTTATTGTGAGCCCTCAGCCGACCAAAGTGTTTGTGACGATGTGTCTCGTCTATTTGCACATCGCTGTGCCCCTATTTACCTTCTATTTATGCCCTAGGCGTCTCGTGCTGTGCAGGGAAGAACCGTTAAAACTTCCATAGCGTAAGAAGAGAAGACTTAGCCTGAATTCTGTTTTTTATTGTCACGCTTCAATCTCATTCTCCTTCACTTCTCTTTCTCTTCTTCCGCCCAGGGAACCTTATTGGGAACAGACCACCCCCAGAAGGACTAAAGGAAGAGGAGGAGATGGGTTCAATTTCGTACGCATACAAGCGTCAATGTTTAGTTATAGTTATTACAGTTTAGGAACAGTTTTTATGTCCCTATGGTTCTGGGTCCTGTTTTTTCACCGACGGGCACGGTTACAACAGGTTATACAGCCCTTCATTTGGAGGCCAAGGGTGTGGATTTTATCACATTGACAATTCCAACTTGAAGGAGAATTTCGAGGAGGGAAATCACACCTTCTTTTCTCCCCCCTTTTTAGTTTAACGTGTTCCCTCCTCTCATCCTCCCACCTCCCTCCCACTTTCATGCTCTTTTCATTTATTTTATAACCGAAATGAAATTTAACCTGCAACACCATCTAAAAGTAGGCACAGAGTTCGCCATTTTATAAAAAGGGGCTGCTCATCCCTCCAACCACCTTCAAATCCTAGGCCAGACTGCTTCAGACATCTGATTTCACCCATTGAATACGAAAAAAAACAAACAATAATGCTTTCATCCATCAACAACACCTTGGGCTCTGCGCATCCATCTCCTGGGGCCTTTGCCTCAACAGATCCCTCAAAAGCACATACACCGTCCACATTCCTTCCATCGCCATCAGGAGCCATGCAGTTTGACGCAACCGTAGCAGCATTCACAAGTCTGTTTGCGCTGCAATCTCAACAAGCATCAGCAGCAGCAGCAGCAGCAGCAGCAGCCGCAGCCGCCAACGCTCTTCCTCCTCCAACTCCTTACTTTCAACACTTTGCAGCTGCACAGGGTCTTGCAACACCTCCCCAATCTTTCCACACCGACGTATCCCACATGACCATTCCCAACCCTTCCGACCTCTCAATGCTCTTTGGTATTCCAGCTTCAGCTTTCGCATTCCCGCAACCTCACCAATTTACCCCTCAACTTCAAGTCTACCCACCTGCACCCCACGCCCACCAGCACCTCGAACCCGCAGCAAAGTGGCTCGCAGAGTTCACTGTCGCATCCGCAGGCATGGGCCACAACCAAAACGTCTTTACAGAGTCCTTCCAGTCTTTCCCCAAACCCACTTTGGCACTTCACCTCACACCATCTCCTCTCCCCGCCACACTCCCATCATCCCATCCTCCACTCCCGTCTTTCGCCACCAAACCCCTCAAACACCCGCCTCCCTCCACCCACTCCCAGCTCAACCCTTTCCACACAAATCCCTCACATCGTCATCGCCTCTTCCACCTCCAGCGACCACCCTTCCCCAGTCCTCGACACCCTCTTTGACTTTTCCGACGCCTCCAGTGACACCTTTAAGCACGAGCCCACCCCCGACGCCCACAACTCCACAGCCTCCCCCTCCCCCTCTCAATCCAGCGGCGGGTGCTGTAAAGATGAAGGATGCCCGCTCTCCACTCCCACCGGCTTTTACCGCGTGGAATTCGACGCCGTCACCCCAAAGACCCGCGGTCGTACGCCACGATGCCGCGAAGTACGTGACGATTCCATCTTTATCGACACATCCTTTTTCGGCGAAACAGTCTTTATCTCTTCTGACGATGAAGACGCGTCTGATAATGAGGTCACTGTGAGATCTTCGGTGAAGAGAATCATGGTGCCGAAACCTGAACCCAAGAAAATCGTGTTTAGTTTCTTGAGGTCAAGGAGGAAGGAGTTTTTGAGAAGCATCGAGACGCCTTTGAAGAATGGATTGGTGTTATGAATGTTTCTTTAATTCGTTATATCATTGCTCTCCCTTCTTTCATGTAAAAAAAAAACACCCATAAACATCCGTGTCTTTCATTTTATCTGTTATTTTCTTTAATCTTTTTTAATATCTTCTTTTTAATCCACCCAATATTAGATGTTTTGCAATCCTTTTGTGCATAGCCCCTCACACCCACCCCTCTGTCCTCTCTAACGTATATATGCACATGTCCTTTTTTTTAAGAAACCAAAATCAATATAGAATATTTCGAAGATGTTTTACAGAATTTTAGAGTATAAGCACAAAAAAAAAAGAAAAGAAAAAAGAAAAAAGATTAAAGAAAAAAATATAAAATAAAATTTAACAAACGACAAAGCCACAATCAGAGCATGGTTACACATTGTGCTTTGTTTCATTTCCTGGAGCACATGTGTTGTACAAGGACCCACAACCCCTTGACTCTTCTATTTTCATTTTTTGGTACAAAATAAATATTCTTTTCGGAAGAATATGAACAGGTTTGTCGTTTGTCGTGATGAACATTTATTATTCATCCAATGGGAATATTCCCAGGTGGATTTATATTTTTATTTTATTTATTGATAAGATTCAGCAAGCAACGCTAATGTTGAGCCCTCTTCAGTGGAAATTAAAAATGAAAAAGGGACTCAGCCGCAACTGCATACGTCTTTGGTCCGATGAGCGACTGAAAGAGTGGGCAAAAGCTATTAAAAGGTGCTTGTGGGGGGGGGGGGTGGTAACGTATCCGGTTTCCTTCATTTTTCTCAGTCACATGTCTCAGAGGAGATAGGACGATAGGACATGTGGTACGCTTTATTAGGAAACAAAGCCCTTGATATTAAGAAAAATATACAGAGTTCAATATTTCCGATGCTAAAGTCAAAGAATAATGAAGTGGGGTGTCAATTGACGCTTGAGGTGACGATGCGGTTGCTCAGCCGTGTGATGTTTGTACATGAACGATATATCAGACTTAGAATAAGTCATCCCATTTCAGTTTGATCAGCTCCTAGGAGCATCCCAAAAGCAAAGTTCTGAGCTCCGTAGTCTTGATTCCGTGGTTCCGTTGCCAAACACAAAACATATACTCCATGCACACAGCTCAGGTGATACCGCCCTTACATCCAGGTTGAGGCGTCTTTGCTTTCACAGAATGTTCAAAGTTTTTTATATCACCATGACTTTGAGACCGCGGATGGAAAACATTGAGTTTATTTCATTTACGGTGCACGTGTTGTGCTTTTTCATCTCGCATCGGCGAAGTAGCTGTGGAGAAGCCTTTGGCTTAATGCGTTTTGCGTGTCTGGTGCTGGGCAAACTGGTGTCTATCTCAAATACGTTTTCATATGTCGGTGGCTTTCTAATTTTATTTATCAGAAAGTAGAAACTCCAATGGCTTTCATTGCTTCTTTAATCTTTGGCATATCTTTTTTCGTTTTTGTTGTGACATCTCACATAACCACGACCGGCAAGAACGGACCGGAGTAAAACGTAAACCCGTCCTGGATAAGGACGACAACCCCGCCAAACTCTCTTTCTTGTAAGCTTTATCACTTCATGTTTTCATAAATCATTTTTATTATCCTTCCTTATTTAAGTGACCTTTAAATCGTGTTTGTTACCTTACTTAGCCGCTTATGTGTCACATCTTCTTTCGGGTTCACGATCATCCTCGTCATTATCCTCGCATATTACAACTGGAGTCTGCAGACCGCGCGGTTCGCTCCTGTGTCGGAATGATGCTTGGTTTGGTGTCTGCATGTACCTATTGTACTCTTGGCTTAACAATTTCTTCAGTATATTTTTTATGATGGGTTCTTCTTTAGCGATTTTGATGGACATCAATTAATGCCCATTTCCTTTTTTAGGGATCCCTCATATATCACCCTTTTTCCGTGGTTGCTTGTGCCCTTGACTTAGCCTTTTGACATCCTGATATTCTTTTACTCTTTTCTTGATCTTTTCAATTTTTTTCCCAATTTTTATTACTTTTTATTATCTCAGTTATGTTTATATTCGGTTTTGCTCTTTTTCATATCTATTCTTTTAATATTTTTACTGGTTTTCGCCTGCACCTTTGCGCTTGCTCATGGTTTTTACTTAGCCGCGTCTAAATTTGGACATCTCTATTTTTTATTACCCACTTTTTTCTTAACCTCCATTTTTCGTTTATCGTCTATCCTCTTTTGACGCTTCCTTTTTTTCTTTTTTATCTCTTTTTTCGTTTTCACTTTTTTCTGTTCTAGTTCCTGTCATTTTCTTTTATTTTGCAACTTTTATAGTTCTACCTTTTAAACCATCTCAACTCCAAAGGCTGAGTACGCGCACAGTATTGCAATGATGCTAAGTTTCCTCGTCGAGAGAACTGCAGGCTAAGTCGTCAAGATCCACGGCTGCCTGTTGCTTTCATGGAAGCCCGTTAGGGCTCTTTGAACATATCTCTTTCGTAGCTGTGATGCTTTTCGTACGTTCTCATCATCGTAACATTTTGTCCCTGCATCCCGTCAGCGAGCTCATTTTCATCGGAAGGCTGAATATGCGCAAAGTAGTATGATTTGGATATTTTGGTTCTCTTGTGATGAGGTGCGATCCCGTCGCGGAAGCCTAACATCCCACTTAACTCGAAAATGATCCATTGAGTTAACGACATGCATGCTAAATAGGAATCGCATTTCTAAACACCCTTGCGGTGAGTAGTAAGTGGCATTCTATGGACTGGGTGACCGTTCTCTCATGCCTTCGTTGTGCTTTACACCCTTTGATCCGCGGTAAAAACTGGTCACGATATCTTTCCACCCGCGCGGCCGGTGATCTTATAATCATATTGTCCATGAGATCATTCGCGAGCCGACAGCTGAACCAAGCCACGTTATGGTGTTCGTCCATGGCTACATTTTGATCAACGGTAATTACATCATGTTTAATGTCTATGTCAATGCTTCTGTCGACGTTGAGAGCCCGATTGATACAAAGCAAGAAAGGGACGATGGGGCGTTAATATGGTATTGATCTATCCAGGGGCTCCTTTCTTATGGCTCCGTCATCATCGTTTGCTAAACTCTGCCATGTTATATGTTTGTCTTGATGCGTGCTCATTGTCTGTCTTGCTGTTGCTCATTCTCTCTATATTCCGGGACTCCTTTAATTTCTCATGGTCCCGGCATCATCGGTCGCCAATTATATATCTGTCTTGTACGTACACATTTTCTTCATAGTTTACACCCTTGGAGCCAAAGCAGTGGAAGCTGATCGAATGGTGTCCTTTCAAACAAAGTTGAGGACCGCGGCACGTCAGATCCGACCCATTTTGGGCTGCTTTTTTTTTTGTTTTTGAGGACCCTACTATTTAATCAATCAGCGCAGTCACTGTTAGATACCTTCACGCCCCATTACAACTAATACAAACACTAACTCCAAGCCACCATTGTGATTAAAGTATTATAGTTTTATTGTAAGAAATAAGGGTATACATTAGATTATTGCTCTTCGTCCGATTTCGGAAGTGCATCCGCATCAATCAGCACTTCTCGATGGTAAGGGGTTTCCCCATCACCACAGAACTGGTCAAACACAACATTGACGAATCCACCGGGAGCGGGTTGACGGGGTTGTTTTGGGGGACGCCCACGACGACGACCGATGAGGGTGCCGGATTTCACTGTGGGCCGTTTTGCGATTTGAGGTGGGGTTTGGGTGCGATGGAGGGTCGACGGGGAGGGTTGAAGGGAGGGGGAGGGTTGAGGGGAGGCGGAGGGATGTTCGGTTGGGGAGGATGGTAGGATGATGGGTGGAGTTGGTGTGTAAGGACCTGTGGAGATGGTGATGGCTGGATTGAAGGGGGTGGAGAGGGGAAAATCGAAGGGGATCGGGGAAAAGATGGTTGCGAATTCTGGGTCTAGGGAGATGTCGATGGATGAAATGGATGTGGATGCGGTTGTGGGGATGGATGTGGTGGGAGGTTGTTGAGTGGTGGTGGTGGTGATGCTGGGTTCGCTGTTATCGATGTCCAAGCACAAGGGTTGTATGTTGAGCCATGCATCGGCCATGTCGTCAGTATCGCAAGCGGTGAAATCTGAATCGCAGAGACTCCAGACGGGGGAGGCGGCGATGGGACGGGAAGTTAAGGGAAGATTTGCGTTAAGGTGGACGGTTGCGGTGCTTGAGATGGAGGAGAAAGGGGATGGAGGAGTCGAGAAAAAGTCAATGTCGAAAACGGATGAACTGAACAGCGTAGTTTCGTCGTCCAGAGGAGCAGAGAACGAGGTGTTCATTTGTAGCGTGGAGAGCAAAATCGTTTTAATAGATGAGGGGATGCAGTGAGCTATCTGGGTTTTAACGACAGGACCTCGGATGCTTGCTGCTGCAGGAGGCGAGAGGGTTGCGGCTGATGTATCCGTTCAAGACAAAGAAGTAGGGCTAAAGGGGCGGGATCAAAAGAATGCAATCGATCGAGATGGTATAACAATGACAACTGGGAAATGAAATTGCGTAACGTAATCAAGGGGCATATGAAACATGGTGTAACTTGAGACATCCCAAAAAGGTTAAATGACCATGCTGTCCCAGCGGTTCTTGTCTTTTTTCTTAGTTCCAACGGATCACAAATGAGCTGTTACACAATAGTGGAAGGGTGAGGGACATGAGGGTTGACTAAAAAACACACACATTTAAAAAGTTTATTCTCAATATCTATTATTAATAATGATGATAATCCACAAAAGACATGTCTCAGAATTATGGAAAAAAATATCTCACTTTCATCATTATTTGTAGGTACATATAGGTATGAACCGTGGGAGGTGTCCAAGGAAGTGTGGGTTGAAATATAATAAACATAATAGAGTTAGAACACAGCAGAGCAGCCCCACGGCATGGGTAAATATAAGACCCTAAAGTTAATTATGATGACAAAGCGCAGCTTGTATTACTCTTAAACGGAACGTCGGAACTCGGAGCTTCAAAGCGCATTGCCAAGACTTTGGGAGTGCTTGTAATCTGTGACACCACAAAAATACCGGGCTTAAAATGACGTTTCAGTACACGAGTTACATTTACTATTACTAATAATTGGAATGAGACCATGGAGAATGGGATGGAAACTAAAGGGGCATAGGATGGAAAAGCGACAACTTATTACGGATGAGGCTGATGGGCTTCAGGTAGTTGGTTCAGATACCGGTAGGATATGGATCATTCTCCGAATCATTTTAGAGCTAGAATTATTTATATTAGCAACAAACAAATAATCAAGACGATAAGTTTCTGCCTTTAATAAATAAAGCTGTGGACTTTTCAATGCCTGTTTTTCTTGACGATGACGGAAGAGAATGAGTCCATCTCTTGAACGTTTTGCAAGTTACTTTTGTTATTAAAGAGCAATTTGGAGTGGTTGTAAATGTAATGGATAAGAACAGACAGACTAGAATCTGAACCATACGGTCTTTGGATCTTTTGGGTGCTTGGCTGAGTTTACTATTATACTTTGCCAAGTATTACGTAGCGATTGCGCAGCTGTTATAACAATTTGTGTGACGGTTGTTTTTCAGCCTTTTTCTATTATAAAGTACTATTAATTGTTTATTTGTTTTTTGGTCCCGCTAGAAAAACCCCCGCTGAAATTAAGGATGGACGGTGGCTCGTATGATTAACGGTGATTCTTTTACATACGTGTTATCAATCATTTACGTCCATTTCTGTAGGTGCTTGCTTGTCTTTTATTATTCCTGGAACTTATGTCATCAACCGCACCTTAGGAGCCAAAGGTAATTGCCGTGAGTCCTATCGCAGGTCTTCAAATACAATCGGTTTTTTAAGGTAAGTAATTGAACCCACCATTTTAACACAACTCTCACGACCATCGGAGTCTGAAGTAAATCTCTGCTCCAACGAGAAGATCTAAGTTTTCTTGGCTAATGAGACATCCCCAAAGCCTAATCGAGCCACTCTGCCATCCCGCCCACGCCAGAAAAGGTGTGTTTTTTTTAAAAAAAAAAATATACAAAAACATTAAAAAAAAAAGAAAGAAAGAACGAAGAAGTCTAAAAGAACACAAGAGAAAAGAATCGGGTCGATTTGGAGACTATAAAAAATCACCGATGACGACCTTGCTGGTCTCTTTCAATACAGCATGGAAGAAGGGGGCAAAGACAACCGCAAGTCAGACGGGGACCTGCAAGAAGAGATGATGATGAATTTGCTTCTCTCCAATACCAGCCGTTCCATCTCCCCAACTCGTGAAAGAGCAACCTCGACAACAGCAGAGGTCGAAAAGTCGTCCACGAGTTTAACGGGTCCAATGGCTTGGATGCAGGGCGCAGAATATAATCATCAGAACCTAAGACTGAATAATGACGCAGCCAACGTCGGACAGCCCTTGATGACGACGGGGTTTACAGGGATCTATAACGGCAGATCAGGTCCGGTTACATCATTTTCGTTTTTGCCGCAAAGGGACGAAGGGATGAATGTCCGGACATTCAGTGTAGAGACGACTGTGCCTACAGTAACAAGAGGGCTACAGGCGATGCAAACCGAGGCGGTGCACTCGCTGCAATCCTTTTTTAATCCGCAGCAAACACCGCAGCAAATACAGACTACACTGGCATCAACGTTTCCGGAGAATTCGCAATTCCATCTTCAACAAAACTCTTCTATACCCCCGCCCTTGCAAACTAATGCACCCTACTCCTTTCCACTGCTTCAAGAAGGGGTGCATGTCGATCCTTTCTCCTTTTCCCATCTTCCCAGCGATAGCGGCGCAACAGCTGTATCTCGGCAGCTTCAGCAACAGCAACATTCCCCTGTGAGAAACTTTCAACGTCCGACACCTCCTTCAATTGCCTTGACGGAGCCGTCATCGCTAGACTTTTATGCAGCCTTCAACAGTTCACCCTCCACTGATACCATCGGACAATTGGGAGGTCCTTCTGATAACTTATTGCAAAGTATTCCTACCATAGCTCCTCTTCCTGCCTACCCGACTCCCGTGGCCGCACAGTCCTCCTCACAAGCTCATACATTCATTCATCTTCCCCAATAAGGCTAACACCCCCCATATTTAACCAAAACCCGGCAGATACCTCTCTCGAGTCTTTTTTAGATAATTCAAAAACATACCCCCATTTGTTTTACAACCAACCCTCATCTGCCGTCACCGCTTTCCCTCACTCAACTGCCCTACCCCCGTCCTCGTACTCTGATCCATCACAGTATGGAAGTACATCTTCTTCTCTATCTGCATTTTGGCCAACTTTGGATGTAAATACAATGTCCACCGTATCATCATCATCTTTACAAAATCAACCTTTCCAACATCCTTCCCAAATACCTCTTTTCGACCAAGGCCTGCCACCCCTCGCTCCCTCCCTCCCAAAACGCTCCATCTCCCCAACCTCGACCACCGTCCCTCGCAAACGCTCCACTGAATCCCCCACCAAACCCCGTTCCCATTCCCTCTCTATCCCTCGTTACAAAGTCCGCCAAGCCGCCAATCCTAACTTTACGGTCGCCCCCACGAAAACCTCGGTCCGTACGCCAACACCCCCTCTCTCACAACCGGCGGTGACGACCGGTGAGGTTAGGAAAAAGCCGACGGTAAAATCCGGATTGATCATTGGACGTCCGAGAGGACGACCGAGGAGTCGAACGACCGTGTCGCCGCCAGCTGGGGCGATTGGGTTTGTGAATATCGTGTTTGATGGGGTTGGACAGGATGGGAAGGCACCATGGCATCGAGAGGTTTTGGTTGAAGCTGGCGCAAGTTCAAGTGAGGAGCAAGGCCGGAGACTGGATAAGAAGCGAGAGAATGGGGCGGAGGGCAAAGAGAAGGGAAATGGAGATGTTGGGGAGAAGAAGCGTGAGAAGGAATGAGAGGTCGATGGCCGAGGATCGGCGATGGAAGCAAAACGACAGGTTGGAATGAAAAAAACATTGTGGGATCAAGCATAGACAAATAACGAATTAGAGTGAGTTGAAAAATTACAAGGAGGGAGAAACATGAAGTTTTAAAAAGCCATGTACACACTCAATGGGATGTGATGGGAGATGATAGAGTTGATCATGGAGTTATGTATACTGGGATATCTGTGATGATAACCCAACGCCCAGAAATATATTACTCTTATACTTCTACCTTTTTTACCTTCAGTCTCAGGTCCGCGGTGTCTGTAACTTTCGTAATCCTTCTTGGCAGCCGGAAGGATATCCATACCACTGAATCCATCTATCGCCGCCATCTTTGTTCCTCTTTCCCCCATTTCATTACCAATCATCATTCGTTTAAATGCCGTCAATAAACTATTTATCATGCACCAATTTACTCATTCACTGCTTTCCGACCTGAATTTTTATTCTCTTTTTATCGACATTGCGATGATGGCTTTTTTGACTACTAGTGTAATACTTGTACTTATAGTTAGTGTTCTTTTTTAGGCTAATTATCTAATAGTAGGTAGTGGTAGTAATAATATACATACTTCTATTGGGGCAGATTAGACAGAATTCCTCAAAGTAGTTTTATTCTTAGATTTTTTGAATTTTACGAAGTCCCATCTGTATATGGTAATTGTACCAAATTTCCTTAAAACGACAACACCTTGTTCCACACAAAGATTACTCAGCCTAGTCTCGGCTCGGCCGGACTAATAATAATTGTCATCGACGTGCGTCATTGATGACTGGATACTTCCCAAGCCCTTTTACACCTGTTCCCATGCACCTGACTGCAAACATGCGCATATTTATTAAGAGGCGGCCAGGGCCTGTCTCTCCTTTAAAAAATGGGGGAGAAATCAGCATGTGAAAGGTGAGGGTGTTAAAAAAAAGGGAAAGGAGGTGATGATAAGGTAACTTTCAGGGAACAACAGATGTAAAAAAAGTAAATACAGAAATAACGAACGTCACTTGAAAGTTGAACCTTGAACTAACATAATAAAACCCCTTACATCATACTACAACGCGCGGCTGTTTAACAATCGTTCAGGTATAAAATCTTAACAGGGCGTATCCACGGCAGATACTGGTCCGACAGATGTGCTTTAAAGATTTATCTTTTTTTTTTTGTTGGAACTTGGGTCATCAAAGACAGCCCTGAATTAAAGAATTGTTGCTGGGATAAGGTAGTGGTCATGGGAAGGTCAGGTTCGGCGTCAATACGGACGAAGGCGGTCCATCAGACTCAAGTAAATCGAGGGTACCGCGAAGGACATCTTCAGCGCCAAGTCTCATGAAGGTTGGATCCTTCTTTGTATCCAGATGACGGGCAACCAAGCTTGGGAAGAGTAACTCAGCCGTCGAGGTCAGAGTCGCCATATTCTTATCCTATGCTTCAAGAGGCGGTGGATGCAGCTGCTTTTTCCTATGGCAGCATCTGGTCATGGCGGTTTGATGAGGGGAGGAGAGTGGCAGCAGCAAAGGTATTTGCATGGAAGGATAGTTCAGGACTCGGCAACTTCATTAAGCTCCTGGCAGCCGACGCAGCCTCCATCATCAAATGCATTGGATACCCTGAGAACTCCGTCATCCATAGCAATAGGTGGTAGTGAGCAGCTGGAGCCACCCAACCTTGGCTTGCAGAGGAATCCCGATACCCATTTCTCCTACCACATCCCTCCTCATCATCCAAACCCTACTCGACCACTCATCCTCACCATACAATTTCCCACACATTCAAACACTCAAGCCTCAGCAATTACATTCCCACGTTTCTCCTGGTCCACGGTCTGCTTTGACAGTTGCACCATTGCCTGCGCCATGGAATTTAAACCCTTCATCAAACTTCTCGACTTTTGCTTCGACGCCATCAAATATTACATCAACATCATCATCTGCCGCTGGAAACGAGAATATGCTAAGTCGTGGGAATCCAAGCCAATATCCAACAACCGTCCAAAACCCTCGATCCGGAAGATCACAGCCAAGTACGGACGATAACGCTGATTTCACACCTCACACTTCTGTGCCGTATTCGCATCACCCCATTGCTCTACACCAAGGCAACTTATCTCACACAACTTCTTCGTCAACAGAAGAAGCAAGAGGCGGCTCGGACACACTTTGGGGAGGATCTCATTACAACCCAAACCATGAAACTTTATCAATAATACAGAACCACAGTCCTTCACACCAAACGCACCCTGAATTCTCTCCTTTCACGAGGTATTCACCCTATGCTGCCTCACAACGCCCCAACTCTCAAAGTTTTCCAGACCTGGTTCTCCCACCTTCCGGTTCCTTGGATCAGGAACGCTCACCGGACTTCCAGGAAAACACCGTTTCGGGTTACCAACAATATCCATCTCATGTACCAACTCAGACCATCTTTGCAAGAAAAGAGAAGTTTTAATGCGGTGTTGGCCAAAGATTTCAGTTTATCGCAGACTGAATCATCAATAACACTGGAACCTTCTTCTGGTCTATCGCAAGAGATAAAATTGCCCGCACGGCTCAATTCACCTTCAAGCGACCCAGGTCTCCACCTCTCGCTCCATCCCCATCCAAACGCACTCTCGCCCAACCTTCAAAACCACCCCGAAAACGATCCACCAAATCCCCATCCCCACTAAACCAAGACCAAACCAAACGGCCTCGTCAACGGTCAACGGCTTCCGCATCCCCAGTATCAACGTCATCGGATCAAGCAGTGGAAGCGCCAAAGAAGATCCGACGTACGAAACTGCCGACGGTGAAATCGGGGAGGATTGTGGACTTCCGAGGGGTCGACCGAGGATTCGTGAAAATCGGGTGCGGGTGGGGAGTTGGGGTTTGTGAGTGTTGTGTTTGATGGGGTTAGAGCGGATGGAACGGGCGCCGTGGCATCGGGAGGTGTTGATGGCAGAAGTGGGGAGAGTGTTGGGGAAGGAGACGAGGAAGATGACCTAATAAATAGTGAGATGGGCACTTCAGCGAAAATAGAGGAGAGAGATGAGATGCGATATGTAGATGGGGTGGAAAAAGGGAAAGGCTCATAAAAAAGCATGGGGAGATAAGGAGAAAAAGATGAAGATAAGGTAGAAAACGCGAGGATGGTGACGTGATGGTGGGGAAATATATAGACGGTCGAGTAGCTAAGCTTTAGACGGTGAAAGTTAAAGAATGAGGGTCGAAGGAACGCGATGTGAGAAAGCGACGACGGGATGAAGATTGGTTGATTTACGAGGAAGCGATGCGTCTGGTAGATACCCGGCGGTTTCGTGTTCTTCGTGATAGAGTCTAAAACTCTAGGATTGTCGCATATACCCTGTCTCAGGGTGAGGGTCCGAATATTAGTGACCAGGTGTCTGAATTTCTTTGACTATATATTGTTAAATTAATTATTTATTATTAGAATACAACGTGAAGTCGTATTTACTTACTTCAAAATTCTTTTCTCGGTCTTTTGGCTTATCTTTGTGTACTTACCTCATCCTTTTTTTTTTTTTGATACTTGCACGGAAACCTTTATCTAAAACAGTTCCTGATGTCTTAATACTGATCTTCCGAACAATATACAGTGCAGGAAGACAGACGCGAGCAATACCATAGGGGCTCAGGGATGTCATCTATCACGCCAAATTCACGACGTGATTTTTATAGATGCGGCTCCAATTTAGAAGCCTACTTCCTGACTCAAGACTCGCGATTCACGTTAATATTACAGTCTTGTAGGAAACTAATCAAAAAAAAGGTTTAAGTCCTATATTCTAAAACCAAATTAAATAGATTGATCAGTCCGTCCGTTAGAGAATGAATACATTACTGTTAAGCCAGCCGCTACTCTTAATATTTGCATAAGATGTCTTATTTATCGAGTATTTAATAGGTAAAGAGGTTATGCGGTACAAGGAGCTATCATTCAAAGCGGCACTTGTTCCGTCATCAAAACGAATAAGCAATTTTAAATAATACACGCGTAGGATTTAGTCTAACGCGCAGCTGCTCAGCGAATGAAGGTGGGTCATTCCAAATAAACTTTCAAACGGGCGTATCCACGGCTGATGCTGGTCCGACAACGCTTATATTTTTTTTTTTTGTTGGAAAACAAGCTGGGTGGTGAAGGCTATGGGAAATGGGAACGCCAGATCTTGGCAATATGGAGGATGATGCCGGACATTCAGACTCAGGGACCTTGAGGGAGTCGCGAAGGACATCTTCATCGTTGGGACCCCAACAAGTATTGGAATTCATCTTTGAATCCGGATGATGGGCAACAAACGGGGAGCTTTAGATTGTCTCACCCGTCACGGGTCGGATTCGACGTACTCTTATCCTATGCTTCAAGAGGCGGTGGATGCAGCTGCTTTCTCCTACAATATTTCAGGTCATGATGGTTTGGTGCGGGGAGAGTGGCAGCAGCAGTTCCGTTTGGATGCAGGAGATGGAGTTTATCACAATCCGACGGCGTCCTCTTCAAGTTCCTGGTCGGCGCAGCATCCACCATCAGATGCTCTGATAACAACAACATCCACAGCATCAGATGGTTTTGAACAGCTGGAGCCAACGAATCTATTGTTGCAGAACAATCCCACCGCTATTCCTTCCCATGACCTCCTTCCTCAACATTCCAATCTTAATCCCACCTCCTATCATCTTCAAAACGCATTCACTTCACTCCCAAACTCTCAAACCCCGACACACTTCAATACTTTAAGCTCATCCATTACGCCATTCCCACGGTTGAGTGCAACTCCTGGATCGACATTTCAACCAGAGTCCATCTCGTGGGAATCAAACCGCTTATCAAACTTCTCGACTATTGGCTCGACGCCGCAATCAACATTATTGTCTGCCGTCGGAAACGCAGATATGCTGAGTCGTGGAAATCCAAGCCAATGTCAAACGCCACTCCAAAACCCTCTATTCGGAGGACTGCCAGCAACTAGTGTTAATAATACCGCCTTCGCACATTACGCTTCTTCTTCATATTTTCACCAACCCGTTAGTTCTCCACACCAAGGCAACTCGTTTCATGTACCCCATTCTTCAAAAGAATATGCGGGAGGCTCGACCTTGCAGCTTTTGGGAGAGCCAGTCACAGGCTCCAATTTAAACCGTGAAAGATCGTCACCAAAACATAAACAGGATAATTTCCACCAGCAAACGAGCCCAGAATTCTCTCCTTTCTCACCACTTGCTGAATCAACGCTTTTCAACGCGTCTCTCAATCTCGAAACGCTCTCACTCCCCGTTGAATCTTTCCAACCAAATTTATACTCATTCCGTGGCCCTGGATCAGGGATCAGAGTTCCAGGGAATTAATGCCGTTTTGGGTTTTGCACCTCAACACCAACAAGCCCCTCCTTCACATGTACCATCCCATACATCTTTGCAAGAACGTAGTAGTACTTTCCAATGCAGTACTGGCATCGCAGACTGAGTCATCAATAACACTGGAACATTCATCTCGTCTATCACAAGAGATAGAATTGCGCCCCGCACGGCTCAATTCACCTGCAAGCCACCCAGGGCTTCCACCTCTCGCTCCATCCCCATCGAAACGCAGTCTCGCCCAAACTTCAAAATCACCCCGAAAACGATCCACCAAATCTCCATCTCCATTAAAACCAAGACCCAAACCGAATCACCCAAAAGATTTTGTCAACACGATCGTCCATCAACGGCTTCAGCATCCCCAGTGTCGACGTCGTCGTCATCAGATCAAGCCGTGGAAAGTGCCAAAGAAGATACGGCGTGTGAAACTGCCGACTGTGAAGTCGGGGATGATTGTGGGGCTTCCGAGGGGACGGCCGAGGATCCGTGAAACGTCGACTAGTGGGGCTGGGGAGTTTGGGTTTGTGAGTGTGTATTTGATGGGGTTAGAGCGGATGGGACGGCGCCGTGGCATCGGGAGGTGTTGATGGGAAGGTGGGAGAGTGATGGGGAAGGAGAAGAGGGAGATGATGACGAACAAGAAAGTGAGGCAGATGTTCGGATAGAGAAAGAATAGGGAG
This sequence comes from Chytridium lagenaria, assembly GCA_025449115.1. Taxonomy (NCBI): domain Eukaryota; kingdom Fungi; phylum Chytridiomycota; class Chytridiomycetes; order Chytridiales; family Chytridiaceae; genus Chytridium; species Chytridium lagenaria. The sequence continues at coordinate 44,123 of JAHLKC010000186.1, forward strand.
GAAATGAGACGGAACATGGAGATGGGATGGAAAAGTGGGGGGATGCTTATGTAATGGGGAACATAAAGACGATGGAGGAGCTTTAGACGGTGAAAGGCAGACGGGGTAGAAGGAACGGGTCGAGGCGAGAAAGCTACGACGTGGGATGAAGATGATGATGGGCATTTTTACGAAGAGGAAAGGAAATGTATTTGAGACGTAAAGTAGAAGGACATGCCTGTGAAGGGGCGTGGGGCAAGGATAAAGAGTTTAGATTAGAAGGAAGGGTACACGGTGTCTGATGATCTTCCCCGACGGATTTAGGTTGTGTTTTGTATTGGTGATGGTTTGAAGGAAAATACATCAACACCAGAGAATATTATTATTGTACATCACATGCATCATCATTTGTCTATCATGAGCATAAGATATTATTTACTTATTTTATGTATTTATTACAAGATGGAAAAATGATGGTAAATTATGAATAAATATTTTATGATTTATTATTTATTTATTTATTATGTTGATTAAATAGGGGTTTGGTCTTGACACCTATTAAATACATACATATTAATATGTTTTATATGTTTTAGACATGTATATAATAATATTCACCTAGTGTTCCGTGAGAGTCCCCTAGGAGGTACAGAAAAAACTAGCGAAAATGTCTGTACCTCATGCAGCTAGTGGGGAGATTTGGCCCAGGTTTTACTAGCGAGGACTTTGCGAAAAATTCAAGTTGAAATAAGGGGGGGGGGCCGGGAGGAGAAAGCGCCGCAGGCGCGGAAAAAAAAAAGGGAAAAAAAATTAAAAAAAATAAAAATGGAGGAGGAGAGCGAGAGGAAGCTCTTCTCCTCACAATTTCTTTTTGTTATATTCCTTTTATTAATTTCTTCCTTTTTCCACCGAGGCCGTCATGACGGACTCCCCCGCTCCCTCCCTCCCTCCCTCCCCGGCTCCCTCCCTCCCTCCTTCCGCCTCCGTCCATCCACCCATCCCATCCATCCATCCATCCATTCATCCATCCATCCACCCATCCATCCATGCATCCCGTCCATCCATCCTAACATCCATCCATCCATCCATCCATCCCGTCCATCCTGCCCATCCATCCACTCATCCATCCATCCATCTACCCATCCATCCCGTCCACCGATCCATCGATTCCATCCATCCATCCATCCTACCACCCACCTGTTCCATCCACCCACTCACACTCTCTCATCCCATACTCACATCCCTTCCGCTCACCTCACCAACCATTCGGGCCCGGGCTTCAAGTCTTTCCACCCCTCCCTTCTCTCCCGCAAGTCATTATCAAACAACCATGTAAACATCCATCCTCATTGCCTACATCTATTAATCCCACCTCGAATCCACTTTTTCCTCCTCTTTTGGCATCGTCGTAGTTTTCGCAGATGCTCCAGGTCTAATGGGGTTCAATTCCCCTTAAGGTCTATCACTAGCTGTTTGACTTGTCTAGAGCGGCTTTAAGCAACCACCTGTCCACTTTCATAGTTGCGGTTAATAAACATTTTATATTAAGGTATATGGAGCAGGATGGAGAGAGCCCGAATGCTGGACACCCTTCTCAAAGTTCAGCTGGACAGGATGCTTTTGGATTACATAGTGCTGGACAGGATGCTCTTGAATTAATGGAATTTGATGGTAATGCTATGGGTGACGTATGTGGTGGACAGTGAAATGGAAATATGGTTGAAGACCACAACTCCATTAGACCTTGTCAGGCTGCACCTCTGATGCCTCTCAACTAAATTTTTAAAAAAACTTCGGCAACAACCCCACCGCCAGCATAGCCTGTCAGCAAACATAACCCCAATCATAGCCTATAGGCCAACAGAGCCCTTCCAACGGACCTTTTGTCATAAAACGTAACTTTTCAGATGCTGCATATAATATTCTTTAAATACACTATGTTCTTAATAAATAATATTTATAGAAATTTCATAGCCGTCATTGCTGGGGGGAAAAAAAGTAAGATGGGGAAAAGTTGACTGAAAACTGTGTCATTCTAAAGATAAAAAACATTTTACTCACCAACGCTGCATTTAAAATCAATTGCGCTGACAGCTTTCGCGTTTTTCTTTTTAGGAACATTAGATATTTCAAATTGAATATCGTTTGATGGTTGATGGTAGCCATAATTTATTACAGCTTTAGGGAAAAGTAAAAGTAGCAAGTGGCGTGGAAGATGTTGAGTAAGAACTTTATCTATGTTTAACGTGTGTTAGTTGGAACATCAATTATTCATTAAACAGGATGCGGCATCCTTTTGCGGCATCGAAAAGTTGTGATTTCAAGCCTAATGTGACTATTTTGGGCATAAATACACTTGGTACCAATATTAAAGACACTTCTATACTTTATAGCTTACGTAAGGAAGCGTTTTATTAATCATCGACGTAATTCAGGAGTACACGCACTATGTGCCGCACCAGCAGCATTGCAAGCAAAGATCTCATACTACCACCATATGTTTTCATATTGTGGATGCACATGTGAGCAAAGTTTCCAGTTCCAATACATCCCGGCGACTAAGATATCACGCTTTACAGATAAAGCGCCATGTAATGAAACGTTATGATGCCAAACGTCATCATTCTTAAAGCAAATTTGTTTTAATTTATACCACAGAACTCTTAGATGAAGTAGATAATATTCTAAGTTTTTGAAGTCTATTGCAACAGCGGTCAAGGCGGTACTGTCTTTTGTGTAAATGATAGTAGAAGTTGCGTAATGTCCACAAAAATGATTTTAAAGAGCCTATAATTTCCCAAAAGAATGATGTACTGAATACGCATTGAATGATATAATAATATGTGTGGGGGTATTGTGGGATTGCTTAACTTTTTTGAAACTTAATTGAGAAGTTGAGGTTTTGCGGCCATTGATTTTTTGAGGTGAAAGTCAAAAATGGATTTCTTAAATCTTCAAAATCGGAAATTACTTAATAAAGCCTATCATCACCACACGCTACAGCCCTCATAATTTAGTCACTGATGGCTTCATAGAATTCATGAATGTGTGCAACGTTTGGTGTATTTTTAACAGCGGCAGAGGGGGGCTCCATAATTGCGATTGAAGAATTTTGACAGGCCTTAGAATTTTGTGCACTTCATAAGAGACACCATAAAACGGACATAAACGCGTCAAACTAATACATTAGATATATGAACACTAGATACAAGTATGCTAAAGAAGAAGGCTAAAAAAAGACGTGTTTGGTATGCCCGTCACTATGAGAGAGTGTTGTTTTGTATATCGCCCGGGACCGTTTAATCTATAAGAGGTACCTCAACCAAATTTGTGCTCCTCTTCCAAAATTACAGAATGGTACAAATCATATGCAATATGAATATACGAAGAACAGAGAATTTTAAAAAAAGAATCAGGTATGAACCCATAGGCGTCAATGTACGGAAGGGATCCAATTTCCACGTTCCGATTAATCCACACCCAACTCAGAGAGCACGCATATAAAAACATTGTCCCAACTATCATAAAGCTTTCATTTTCACATCTGCTATGAAAATTGTAGCCCTGTTGATCCACGTCTAAGATATGCAATCAAAGTGAACCATTCTAAATAACAACCTGCGGATCGTCAAATTTCTTAAAGTCTCAGCGATATTTTAAAGCTCTTAAAAACCCTTTCACGCCGTACTAGACAACATGTAAACTTTGACATGCGTTCAATTCTGTGCGGCTCCTAAAGCCTTTAATTTTTATGTTTATGCTTCACTATAAGAAAGATTAAACTTCATTGACGTTAGCCATCAACTTTATTGACTATAATTACAGCAAGAGGTGACTGAAGTGCTATATGTTTTTATTATGACAATCGCCAACTAATATTCCCATCTTACTCTTTTTTTCTCAGCACCAACGGTAATGAAATGGAAATAAGATATATTATTTAAATCAAGAAAATGGTTTTATTAAGAAAAATATGTACAGCACATGAAAGTATTTCTGTTTTAAAAAGGATGTAATAGCTAATGGTTCATAGCTGGAGGTTACGTACTGTGATGGGCCATGTGCAGTGGAGGGCGGGGGCGGTGGCGGTGGGAGGTTATTTGTGAATTTCTTTTTTCAAAAAGTTTGCATGCCATCAAAACGGACGAGGTCTATCCAAAAAGCTGTGGTCTACAGCCATTCTTCACATCAGCATCCTGTCCACTGCTTTAGGCTCTTATAGCATTCCAGCATTCTGATAATTTCTCAGAGCTTTATCTTTTTTTTTTTTATCCAGAAGCATCCTGTCCAGCGTAGCGTCGAGAAGGCTATCTAGTATCCTAATGATGTCCTAGGCCTCTTTCCTTCCAGCCTGCTCCATACACCAGTTGAACACAAGTAGCCATCAGAGGGGCTTGAACCCCCATAGACCACATTGGTGATGCGTACTCAATCCTTTCCAGTTATCGCCAAATCCACATGATCATGAGAGGGACTCGAACCCCCAAAGACCTATACGACATGCCAATGATGGCAAAATGGTTGTTGTGGTGCATGGAAGTTGGTAGGGTGGGTTGAGGTGGGTTTATGGGGATGGGTAGTGGAAGGGGTGAAGTCTTGAAACCCAAGCCCAAATGGTCGGTGACGTGAGCAGATGGGATGGATGAGTGGGTGGATGGAATCGATGGATCGGTGGACGGGATGGATGGGTAGATGGGATGGATGGATGAGTGGATGGATGGGCAGGATGGACGGGATGGATGGATGAGTGGATGGATGGGCAGGATGGATGGGATGGATGGATGGGTGGATGGATGGAGGGGGAAGGAGGGAGGGAGGGAGCCGGGGAGGGAGGGAGGGAGGGAGGGGGCGGGGGAGTCCGTCATGACGGCCTCGGTGGAAAAAAGGAAGAAATCAATAAAAGAAATAGAAAAGAAAAAGAAATTGTGAGGAGAAAAGCTTCCTCTCGCTCTCCTCCTCCATTTTTATTTTTTTTATCTTTTTTCTCTTTTTTTTTTTCCGCGCCTGCGGCGCTTTCTCCTCCCGGCCCCCCCCCTTATTTCATCTTGAATTTTTCGCAAAGTCCTCGCTAGTAAAACCTGGGCCAGATCTCCCCACTAGCTGCATGAGGTACAGACATTTTCGCTAGTTTTTTCTGTACCTCCTAGGGGACTCTCACGGAACACTAGGTGATAATATTAGACAGGGTCCTTAAACCTTTAAGGAAGGTATTTTTGTCTTTATTGTACACAGTCACACAGTCACACACGATTTCATATAGAGGCTGAGTCAATTAATGATTATTTTATTTTATTTTGATTAGGTAAATAGATGGTCCCTTCACCTTGAGAATCACAAGCCCCATCAGGGCAAATGGAACGAGTAATTTTATAAAATAAATACTTGCATATTATTCATTATGCATGTATAAATATACACGCCCTTTCTCACTTTCTCACCTCACACTTCACTACCTACATTACCCAACGACTCTGATTCCTTCATCAACTCCATCATGAACCACTACACAATAAAGGACGATTCGCCATCTGCATTCCCCTCAGACCCATCTGAACTCGACTTTGACATTGATACCCTCCTCTCCTTCCCTCCATCACCCTGCCTCAGTGCTTCTTCTTCAACGTTCACGGATGCAGATCACCAGTCTTGCTTAACATCATCTCCATCGCCCTCGCCCCCTGCTTCAATTGCCGCTGCAAAGCCTGATGAAGGCGATGATCTACTTGCATGGTTAAACCTCAATAATACAAGCACAGCTGCACTGAGCCAGTCCAATCCCTCCCCGTCATTCAACCAACTTATTGATCCTTTCTTCAATCTACACGCCTTCAACAACGCACCAACCACCATCATTCCACCTCCCATCCCTCTCTCTATTTTCTCCGCCCTGGGGAGCCTGCTCAGCATTCCTTCACCGGCCCCATTGCCCCCGTTTCAGATGCCTTACATGAGCTCTCCATGTAAACCATCATGTAACGAAGTTCTGGCTTACGGGGTTCCGTACGCACCCATTCCTACCACCTTCCTCCCACCTCCTACCATCATCGTTCCTTCAAGCCCGATCGTTCCATCATCTTCTGCATCGCCGGCTCTTCATTGCACTAAACCTCCGCTTAATCGGCCACGTGGGAAGACGTCTGGCGTGTCTAAACGACAGACATACCAGCCGTCGTTTAATCCAATCTGTTAATGTTATTTTCTTCACCACGTATCCTTTATAAACTGTCTATTAATCTGTAAATATAATATAATCTGCTATAATTTATCATACCGCCTTTTATCTATAGTCTGGTTGGCTTTGATGCACCACCGATTCGTATTAATAATATAGATTTGTCGAATCCATTTGAAATAATCCTCATCACCTAGACCCATACCATGTCGGATAGGTTCTATGTCCATCGTCTTCAAGGCACCACTCCATCCGCCCTCGAACTCACACCAACCTCCAAGATCGTCGTCGACGGATGGAACCTCGTCAGCCGAGAATACGGTGAACCTCCCGCCGAATACATGGTCCAATTCAAACCCGAGGACTGGGTGATCGATCGACACAATGAGATACTGGATGCACAACAGCGTGGACCTTTATACGTTGCAGTTTTGAGGGAAAGAGGGACGGATGAGGTTGTAGGGATGTGCCATGGGGGTGCTGTTCGGCATGATGAGGATTTTAAGAAAGTGGAAGGGGTTGGGAATAGAGTGGAGTTGTGGACAGTGTCGATTAAGGAGGAGTTTTTGAAGGTGGGTGGGTTGGGCAGTATGATGCTGGATGATTTCTTTAAATGGGTGAGGGAGACGTCGTCACAACATACAACGCCAACGACGGTGATGCTGATCTCGTTTGAATGTAACTTGAGATCGCATCGGTTTTATGAAAAGCATGGGATGCGGTGTGCCGTGGTGACGAGCAAGATGTACTCAGGGAGGGATACTGCCATACGAGTCTATACAATAGATATATGTTCCGATTGATACTAGTTTGCTTCATTTATATATTAGAAACAGTTACTGCATTTTCTGCTTCGTTTGGGATTAACTAGATAAAAGATCCTCATGCTATTCTTTCAACACTTTATCCTTTTAAGCACACCAATAAAATAGTCAATAAGAAATCACGGATGCTGCGAAGGGCGAACATCTCTTGAGACATCCTTCCTCCAGGATATAAAGTAGAACGCATGTTCAGATCTAATCGGACAAAAATTCAGTCAAAAAATCACTCATCCTTGTCTCAGTTCCGAGTTCTCCCTTAAGCGTCCCAGCAACACCAACGCTATGTCGAAAATGTTTTACGTCCAACGCTGTAAAGGCACAACCATCAACGATTTTGAACTACCCGCAACCTCCAAAATCGTCATTGACGGACGGATTCTCGTCAGCAACGAATTTGGAGAACCCCCACCTGAGATGATGGCTAAATTCACACCGGATGACTGGGTACCGGACCGTCATGAGGAGATTCTGGAAGGACTAAAGCGCGGACCTGTCTATGTCGGGGTTTTAAAGGAGCGGGGAACGGACGCAGTGGTTGGGATGCTGCATGGTGGGGTTGTGCGGCACGATGAGGATTTTGCTGATGTGGTTGATGAGGACGATGGTTGCGGGGAGAGTAGAAGAGTGGAGTTGTGGACTATATCTATCAAAAAGGAGTATATGAAGTTGGGAGGGTTGGGCGGATTGTTGATGGAGGACTTTTTCGAGTGGGTGAGAGAAACATCAATATCGTCACCAGCAAAGACAACGGTGATGGTAATATCGTTTGCGTGCAACTTGAGGGCCCGTCGATTCTACGAGAAGCACGGCATGCGATGCGCTTTGATGAAGACCAAAGTGTACGCGGGGAGGGCCATAGCGATTCAAGTATCCACTATATCCATTACGGCTAATATTTAATTAAGAAAATTTCGAAAAGAGCATGTGTTGAACAAATTGCGCAATGCTGACAATTCCTTTTTGCTCGATGGCATCATTTTTGACCAAAGAGACACTTTGAGGGCTTTTGAAGGAAGGAAGGAAGACGGGCTGGCTGGACGTCATCCATCGGTCACGGCACAACACATATATTCTACCACTACTGTGCACACCACACAAACCTTCAAATAATGGAATCATCAAACGGAAATAGCAACAGCAGTAGTCAAGGATTACTTCACAAGCTGGACCACCATCATCACTTAACTTCACCACCAATGGTGCAGACAACTCAAATGAGCGGCTCGTCCCCATCCCCATCATCCTCGCTGGACCCGATGGCAAACCCACCACTACTTTTGCTCTCGTCTCCGCTAGTCTCCTTGGTCAAAGCAACATATCCCTTGCAAGCATGGGTCTGGGGGGAGCTTGCCAGTGGCACCATCACTTCCGACAGCGGTGGGAACCTCCGCTCCTCCTATGCCTCTCGCTCCAGTAGCATTTACGGATAAGCCGACCATCTCCAATGCGTCAATACCACCGCTATCGACTTCCATGTCAGCCAGCAGTCGCCATCGTCTTGAACCAGACATGTTTGCACCATACCCCGCCCGTCCTTCGCGGCCGGAAAACTCTTTGAAGCAAATCCTCCCTGGAGAGTCTACTTTAAAGCCCTTACCTCGGAATCCTTCAAACCAGCCTTTACCTCCCCTCCCTCAACATTCATTACCAACCCCATACTACCCAGGAACCACTGTTCCTCCTTTACGCCCCCATCTCCCCTCAGACGATTCCTCCTACCTCTCCTTCCTCACCAGCCAGTCAACCCCACTTTCCACCAAATACGTTCCCACCCCGTCGAACAACTACAATAACGTGAACAATCAAGACTTTTTACCATCCACATCATCATCCTCTTCTTCCACGCCCACCGCATCGCCTGTCGCTGCAACTGCTCTCACGTTTGAAGATGACTCGAATTCCATCTCTCCGCCTCCAGTTGGTGCAGATGAGGAAGACAAGAGAAGACGAAACACTGCGGCGTCAGCAAGGTTTAGAGCAAAGAAGAAGCTCCGTGAACAAGCCATGGAACGTATGGCGAGAGAGATGAGCGTTAAAACAGACATTCTTGAAAGAAAGCTTGTTGGTATGTTCTCAACCCTATCTTTCTTACGATTCTAGTGTTTAACCTTTTTTTTTTTTTAGATATGGATCAAGAAGTTCTTTGGCTTCGTCGTCTTCTTGGTGAACGTGATGGACTTGAGAAGCTTCGAGAATATTATGCTGCTAACTTCCGGAATGTTGGGGATCAACCGCTCTTGCGTAAAGGCATTGAGCAGAGGCAGCGGAGGTTGAGTCGAAGGCCGAAAAATGAATATTTCAATCCCTTTCACCTTATATTTGTATAGATATACCATACTCGTTGTTGTTTGTTTTTGTTGTCGCAGTTGTTCGGGTTATTGAGCGTGATTTTGAGTGTAGCCTTGTTGCGCTACTGCAATTATTCTTATGAAGTATAGAAAAGAATGAAAGTCTTAATCAGTTACAAAGCATATTTTGAGTCCATTTATTTGAATCGCAAGCTTTAGAAAAACGATCTCTTTTTCATATTATTTAAGACGTTCCGAGAGGATCACAAAGCAGGAGCAAAAAAAGGGCGAGCGAAAAGCCGTCGCTGGGTATACTATTTAAACAATGATTAAGGATGAAAAGAAAGTAGCTAACAGGAGGTGCACCATTGCCTTTAAAAATAAAAGGACAGCAGGAGGTAGGCTCCCTATAACTGCAAGCCCGCGAAAGCTCAATACGTTGTCGTTACGCTTGCAGGTCCATTCTCCATCATAACAGCCGTATTTACATCCTCATCTTCAGCGTCTTCCGACATTTGGCGTTTCCGATCTCCCTGATGAAGGATTTGTTCGGCAGTGTAGTTGAGGTTGGAAATAAATGCTTTTGCTTGGAAAATAGGTTCATATTCCTATTAAAAAAAAGCTTAAAAAACTTGCTCGTTGTAATAAAAGGTAGCGAACCTTAAGTTGGTATTTGAAGCCTTCATGTGGGTTCATGCAAAACCTCTTTTGCTGGACAAACGAATAGGCAGACTCGAAATCCATGTTTTGCGATTCCATCACATACGCCACAACAAATGCTGGAGACCTTGAAAGCCCATTGTTGCAATAAACCATGACTCTCCCTCCTGCCGCCAGCGATGCCGATATGAATGCCTTGCCTTCAGGAAAGTACGGGATGAGGTTTTGCATTGGTGAGTCCGAAACCTCACTAAACGCATGGTTAGAAGAGCACTATGATGGTGAATAAAAAAGTGCCTCACATGAAGTGATATACGAAACGTTCGGGAATATCTTGGTCATGTAACGACGTTCATTGTCGTCCCGGATACCAAGGATATGGGTGATGCCATGGTTGACGAGAAGGCTGAGATCTCTGGAACAACTGTATGGACCAAGCCAGACGTTTGGGATGATCTCTTGCATCTCTCTCCTCATCTCATATCTGCTTAATTATGTCAGAGATATGGACTTTTTTTATAATTTAACCATCCACAACCACACACACCTCCAGTCTTGTGAGTCCATTACTGAGCGTCTTTTATTATTTACAGAATTTTTTGGACAAAGTTGTTTGACAACAGAACCCCAACAACAAGCGAGAGCAACCCCACTTCTGCCATCACACCAGAACTAGCCGGCCCAATACATCGGTCCTCGGAAAGCAGACTACAGCGATCTTCTATCTTGGTGTTTCCAACCATTGTACAGTATCCCGGCTGACATCCATCCGCAAAGCAGAGAAGGCTTGGAGTCTGGTCGGGAGCGAAGCATCCAAATACCCTTGTGCTGTCGGGAGGTTCCGCTACGCCGTGGCACATGGCTTTTGAAAAAAGACGGCATTCGTGACCTGGCGTTGTGTCGTTGGCTTGGGAGCACTGCAAAAGAAGCGAAAGTCAGCTACGCTAAAAATTACGGAGTGTTTGGAGATATGGCTTTACCTTATTCAAAGGACAGTTGAACGAATAGCACTGACATTGCAAGATGAAGATATATAATCAGCGGAATCCTACAAAGTAACGCCTTATATTACCGGTATATCCGCTGGAAGCCCTAGGGAGAAGCACCCCATGGTCTCACTACTTGCATACTCTGGCGTTGCTCCAAAACATCCATCAGCAGTCCAAAGTTGACATGGCTTCCCTGTGCCCTCCAACGTGCTACATCGACTTTGAGGGCAATTCTCCGTCCTACACGGAATTTGTGGTGGTTCGGTGAATGAGGTACATCCAAAGCTTGACGCGCAGTTCCCGGGACCGTAGTGAACTTTGCAAGCATGGGAGAGAGTGTGATCCGTCAGCTGTTGTTTGTTAGTGAAGGGATAGAGGGAATTGGAGAACCTCTGTGCATAGACCAGGAGGACAGGGGGTGAAGGAGTCGTCGTTCGCGGTGGGTTTGCAGAGGACGGTGGGAGGTTGGTCTGGAGCGTAACAACCGAGGATCTTTTTGGTGATTTCTACCGGTTTTGTTGTGTTTTGACCGTTCGCATGGGGTAGAGCTACGAGCACTGAGGGGGTTAGCTTATCAAATAAGATTGTAATTTACAAGCGACGCATAGAATAAGCAAAAGGATGAGAGCCTGCATTTTTCGATACCGTATTCTCCTTCAATAAAACATCGCCTCATCCCCCTTTATATTTGCTTAAAGACGATTCGCCTCCACCCGTCACGCGTCTCCACCGGTTTAAGAAGCGTGGGAGGTGAAAGGGTTCCTTATATTTCTTGTGACAAGTCCGAAGATCTGAGGTCAAAAAATTTCAAAGGACGTCCAGGACATTCAACATCACTTTGCTGGACTCTTCATACCAGCACACCACTCTTTCCTCCTACGACTATCGACCCTGGGAATCCGACCACGGATAGGGATAATTGACGAGTCTGCTGATATCTTGCTCTCGCTCTCTCTATCTTTTCGGGTGGCGAATAGTGAAACGAAGGAGAGTTCTCACAGACGTCATCGGACATACGATTTGAGTTGGGAGGCGCCACATGGCGGATACGGCAGAAACAGAGGACTTCTCAGGTCTCTCTCTGAGTGAGCGGCTCACCCACAAGGTCAGTCATTTCCCTGCATGCGACCTTTGTTTTTTCCAACATGGTCTAACCGAAAAGCATCACAGTCATGGAAAGCTCGACAAGGTGGTTACGAGGAGCTCGCAAAGCTCTTCAGAACTTTGGATCCGGATGCGGATGCGGAATACAAGAAGTATCAGGAGTATTTGAAGAAGATGGCGACAGATACGAATATTGCGGCTCAGGATGCAGGGTTGACTGCGCTGCTTGCGTATATTGAGAATGCACCATCGGCTGCAAGGTGTGTTCAATGAACCATTTAATGAAACGGGGACGACTTTTTGAGCATGGGGATTTACCGCTTTTTTTATTTAAAAGGACGAGAAACGTGGTCGCGCCCTTAATTGTCGAAAAAGCATTAGGGTCTGCAAGAGCATCAAATAGGGCAACGGCTGTAGAAATTTTGCTGATGTACGTCGAGGTTGAAAATAAGGCTGATGGAGTGATTGTGAGTTATTTTCGAGAGGGTTTTGAATAAATGTTTAACTGTTTGGGTATAGGAGGATTTGATTCCGGGATTGGATAACAAAACTCCGAAGAATGTTGTTGCTTGCATTAATGTGATGAAAGAGGCGATAAGGTGAAATCGGTTTATGAAAGAGATACTGTTTACTTACATAGTGTAGAATGTTTGGAATTAAGGTGGTGAACGTGAAGCTTATTCTCAAGCAATTACCAAAAATGTTTGACCACAAAGACAAGAACGTTCGAGCAGAGGTTCGCTCATTCTCCTTTTTTAAATTAACTAACAATATTGCAAAATAGGCAAGCGCTTTGACAGTTGAAATGTATCGATGGTTGGGAAAGGCGTTGATGCCTTCCATTGGAGAGCTTAAACCATTGCAGCTGAAAGATCTTGCGGAACTGTTTGAGAGTCTTCCTCAGGACCGACCCAAACCGGAACGTCTAATACGTGCTGAGCAGGCAAAGAGGGAGGCGGTTGGATACGTTGCTGAGGAGGAGGGTATGTCACTTGCATGTGAGGGAGGTGTCTAACAATGAAAAGTTGGTCCTGTTCGAGCAGATGAGCCTGAACCGGAACCTGTGGATCCTTTTGATATTTCTGATCCTGTAAATGTGCTGGATAAATTACCTCCAAAGTTCTATGAGGAGCTGGTATGTTTTTGAGCCAGAGATGCAATGGATTTACATTTGCATTTCTAGGCATCAACGAAGTGGAAAGAAAGGAAAGAAATTTTGGAAGCCTTGCTGCCTCTTGTGAAGTATCCAAAACTTGAAGAAGGGCGTTACGGAGAGCTCCTGAATGTTTTATCAAAGGTAAAAATATTGATTCCAGCTAATATTGTCAAGCTCACTACTTTCTTTTAGAGAATCAATGACGCCAATATTCTTGTGACGACACTCGCCGTCAATTGTATTGAGAACATTGCGAGGGGTCTTCGGTCTTCGTTCGCTCAGTACCGCGGAATAGTATTTGTTAGAAATAGAAACAGTCTAAAGTTTCTAGGTCCTTTCTGCACTTCTTGAAAAATTAAAAGAAAAAAAAGCAACAGTCATCGAAGCTATTCGAGGGGCTTTGGATGCTCTCTTCCTCTGCGTAAGTTTATTTTATGTTAAATAGTGTTTTTAATTTCATATAATTATACAGGTTTCTTTCACTGAGATTATTGAAGATGTCGCCACCGCCTCTGCTCACAAGAACCCTCAAGTAAAGCTAGAAGCCATCCAATATCTTGTTCGATGTTTAAGGGTCACCCGGAAACCACCTGGAAAACCTGAGATGAAGGCAATAGCAGATGTTGCTGTAAAAAGTTTGGATGATGGAGATGCGGGCGTGAGGGATGCTGCAGCAGAACTTTTGGGAACGTTGATGAGAGTAGTAACGGAGCGACCGTTGGCAGCATTTTTGGAGAAATTGGATCCAGCAAAGTTGGTAAAGGTAAAAGACTTTTCCGAGAAGGCTGAGGTAAAATTGGGGGGGAAGAAGCCTGCTGTAGCAAAGGGGCCGGCTTCTACTCAGGTGAGTACTTTTTTTGAGATGTTTTTAGTGGCCGGTGACTAATTCGAGTAGAATAAAGAAAACACACCACCCGTCGAGAGACCTAAAGCCATGCCTCCGAAGGGCGTGACAAGACCGTCCACTGCAGCGCCTACGCGGAAGCCGACCTCCGCGTCTTCCTCGTCCAGGCCATCAACCTCTTCAGGACCATCAAAGTCATCTGATGCACCAAAGAAAAAGACGACAGAATCTGTACTTGTCGAAGAAAAAATATCGTTCAAGTATTCTGATGATTCAGCGGAGGCGTGGATGCAAGAGCATTTTGGAGAGGTAGTGGTGTTGGCAGAAATTGGGGACGCGAATTGGAAAGTTCGGTTGGCAGGTACAAATCTCTGATTTACTCATGAATCTTTCCTCCTTGCTGACTGGAAAAAAAAAATTCTTGTATTCTTTCTACTTAAAAGCTGTTCAAAAGCTCCTCGAGACAGTGAACGCTACGGACTTGGGGAGCATTGAGGCAGAGGCGGTGATACGGTTCCTCCTGAAAACTCCTGGCTGGAAGGAAAGTAACTTTCAGGTTATGACCGGAGTGGTGAACGTGCTTATTGCTGTTGCCAAATGCAAGTCGTTTTCGAAATCCGTTGCATCTTTGGCTGTGCCTGGTAAGAATACATTCTGTTTCCCTTCTCACATTTTGCTGTTATTGCAACGTTTTCTGAAATTCTTTTTTCAAGGTCTCTGCGATAAAATTAGCGATATGAAGGTCAAAAAGGTTTCGTCTGAATGCTTGACGACGTTCTGCGAAATGGCTTCTTTCCAATTTGTTCTCTCGCAGATGTATGAACCTCTCAAGAAGGCCAAGAGCCCGAAAACTCTCGCCGACGGTATCATGTGGATCTATCAGTCGCTCATGGAGTTTGGTATCGCGGACTGACGGTTCGGGATCTAGTTGAGTTTGCGAAAGTTGCACTTGGGAACAGTAACTCTGCCGTGAGAAATAATGCAGTAACGCTTTTGGGAGGGCTGAGGCAGTTTGTTGGACCTGGTCGGTATCTTTTCCCTTATTTTTTTCCCTTCTTTTCTGTGGTTTCTAAAAATTCTGCTGTGTAGACCTTAAGGCCTTGCTCTCTGATTTGAGTGGTCCTTTAATGGCAACGGTTGATTCTGAATTCGAGAAGGTTGCTGCGAGGGAGCCGCCAAAGCCGACGAAAGCGCAATCAGCAGCGGTATTTTCATGCTGTCCATAATATAGCTAATTCGTTAGGTTGGTGGCTCTTCAGAGGATCCTGCGGACGAGTTATTCCCGCGCGTTGATTTGATGACGGTGGTCCCGGCGGACTTGTTGGATGTGAGTCTCAGGTCTTGTCATTCTATATATTGATTATGGTTTTTAGAAACTGGGAGATGCGCAGTGGAAGGTACGAAAGGAAGGCCTGGAGGACCTCGCCAAAATTTTGGAGACGCAAAAGCGTATTAAACCTAATCTTGGTGAGAGATATGTTTTTACCTTCACTAATTCGTATTTTAGGCGAGCTCCTATCATCATTAAAAGCAAGGCTCACTGATAGCAACAAAAATCTGGCTATGCTTGCGGTTGAAATTTTTGGGACCATTGCTCTTGCCATGGGAAAGCCTTTTGAAGCGTCACGCTAAGTACATATTCTCTTCTATGGCTGGTCTTCTCGCCGACCAAAAGAATCACATTCGATCCGCCGCACTTGCCGCTATTGAGAACGTCTTTCTCGCCTGCAGCCTTGAGCCGTGTTTATCTTCGATTGCGCAGTCGATAACGGTGGACCAGCCACAGCTTCGGAAGGATCTGCTGAAGTGGTTTACGGAGAAGATTGAGATTGTGAAGGGCCAAGGCATTAAACTTGAGGATGTTGAACCACTTGTCCAGCCTATACTTGTGTGTCTACAAGACAAGAACGCGGATGTGAGGAAGCCGGCTAGCGTGGTGCTACTTATGCTCGCTGAGACTATTGGGCTGAACTCTGTTGAGAACCGGGCAAAAGATATGTATAAGGGTGCTGCATTGCAGTCTCTGGCGCCATACTTTGAAGCTGCAAGGGCGACATCTAAGGCGGCTTCTTCTGCTGCTGCGTCGTCACGTGCACCGACGACACCCACTAAACTGAAGAGAGCGACCACTGTTGGTCCGAGTGCTTCCGAGGTTGGACCTGCTGTGTCGAAATTGAAACTTCCAGGTGCGGCCGGAGGCGCCAAGAAAGCTCGCCCTACAACCGTCGTAGGGACGTTATCTCTCAAGAGGGAAGCACCCACTGCGGCGGCTTCGGAAGAATCATCACAACCTGTTTTGACGGCTGAACCTGGTGCTAAGGAGAATCGTGCATCGCAGGATCGTGGACTCACAAAATGGACATTCGACGCACCACGACGAGAACTCCTTGAGTTCCTCCGTGAGCAATGCGAGGGCAATATTTCCGCAGGCATTATCTCGCTCATGTTCAGCACGGATCATTACAAGGAAAAAGACTTTATTTCTGCATTAGGGATGTTGGATGATGGGATTGTTGCCGCTCAAAATTCGGAGGATATCGGGCTTATCATGGCTTACATTTGTAACTCGGATTTGATCCTGAAGTATGTGACGATCAGGCTGTTTGATACGAATACGTCAATGTTGATCAAGTGTTTGGAGTTGTTAGAGCATTTGTTTGCGCTCTTAGATAGCCAAGATGTGCATTTGACTGAGTATGAGGCGTCGGCTTTCCTTCCCTTCTTTATTGGAAAGGTAGGAAATTGCTTTTTTAATTTGCTTTCCTCTTTCGATGCTAACGTTCATTAAACTTAGACTGGTGATAATAAAGAGACGATGC
Organism: Chytridium lagenaria; assembly: GCA_025449115.1. NCBI lineage: Eukaryota > Fungi > Chytridiomycota > Chytridiomycetes > Chytridiales > Chytridiaceae > Chytridium > Chytridium lagenaria. The sequence goes on from JAHLKC010000186.1 coordinate 60,958, forward strand.
GTGTCAAGATTCGCGGTATCTTGAAACAAATCTGCAGAGTTTACCCTGCAAGCAAGCTCTTTAATTACCTCCTTGAAGGTCTCAAGTCCAAGAATTCTAGGACGCGTACAGAGTGTCTGGAAGAGCTCGCTGACATTATCAAGAAAAATGGCATATCTGTGTGTGCGCCAGCCAAGGTCTTCCCTGTTATCGCCGCTCAGATCTCCGACTCGGATGCCAAAGTCCGTAATGGTGCGCTCGGTGTTGTCACGCAGGCATACATGTTTGTTGGAGATGCGGTGTATAAGTATGTGGGTAGGCTTTCGGATAAAGACAAGAGTTTGATTGAGGAGAAGTTGAAGCGGTTACCCCCGCCAACCCTGAGCGCTCCGCAACCGTTAACGCGAGAGGCAAAGTCGACATCGTCTTCTGTGACGTCTCTCGATGGCTTGAGGCAACACCAAAGTGGCGCTGGAAGCCGTGCTAGCGTTCAGAGTCTGGAGGAGATCATGCCGACATCACTTACCAGACTTAAGGAAAGGGCACCCGGTGCGGGGATGATAGGCATTCCCACAAGGCCATTGACAATGTATGGAAGTTCCTCCAACATCGCCGAGCACGAAGCACCATCAGTGCCTGTTAAAAAGGAATTTAGCCTGGATTTGGATAAACTCAATCGGCCCCGTATGACTTCCGACGAAAGTTCTATGGGCTCTTTGCCTCGAAGCACGTCGGTGTCTAGCTCTTTGCAAAACCTTAGGGCACAGCTTGAGCAATCCAACCTTTCGACTGCACCTGCAGTTCCAATGGACAGAAATAGTATGGATATAATGTTCCAAATC
>JAHLKC010000187.1:0-61660 GCA_025449115.1 Chytridium lagenaria
GGTGTCCAAAAACAATATTTATAAGGAGACTGAACACTCACGATCCCACTCCTTCTCATCCTTTGTCAACATATGGACTAATGGTTCAATAAGAATTTGATCCATATGTCCGATAGCCGCGAAAATCACTTGATCGTATTTCGCGCGCTCTACAAGGTCTGACCCCCAAAAAAAGGTCATCAGCATAATTAATCAAGTATAAACCACAAGTCCTCACCATCAGGTACAAACTCCTGGCTCCTCCCCAACTTCCCCATCAGATACTGCGCAATCGCAACCGTCTCAGCGATCACGACATTCTCATCCACAAGCACCGGCACACGCGCACCAGGGTTGATAGCGAGGAATGAAGGGTCGTGTTGTTCGTTCTTGAAGATGTTGACTTGGTGAAGGGTAAACGCGTCTGGGGAGATGGAGAGTTCGTGAAGGAGCCAGATGAGACGGTCCGAGCGGGTGCCAGGGTATTGGTAAGGTGGAGGGAGGAGAGGGAAGACATTTTTGAAAGTGAGGAATAGAGGAGCTGATGAGAGAAGTGTGGTAAAAGGTGTTTGTTGCTGCAGATAGGGGGAAGAAGAGCTCGTTTTATATGCAAAATGGGTGATAAAATCCTTATAAAGCAAGATTTGAAAGATTTAAACAATACTTCCTCAATAAGAAAACTGTTCAATTGGCTCCTCAAATACAATCTGTTTGATTGGGCCCTCAATGACATGTGTAGTGTTGTACTACCATAGAGTTCGGACATAAGTGTCCGTTTTTAAAAGATATGCTTTCTTGTTTCTCCCAAAGACAAACTGCAGGTATCGAAAAAAACACAACAAAACAATTCTATTATTTATATCATTTGATATATAATTACAGAGAAGGAAAATATAATTGTCGCTCACTCTACGATGAGCCTGCTGTCATCGGTAGGACACAGATATTGCGTCTCCAAGATATCGTACGGAACTCGGGAGGTTCGGGGAACGAAAAGATTGTTCCTATACATAAGAAAAGAAAAAGGAAAATGAGCAAAAACGAGAAACGAGATGGTGAAAAGAAAGAAAAAAAGAATTGGAAAAAGCGAAAAGCGAGGAAAGAAAAGAAAGATGGAAACGAATGTACTGAAAAGAAAGACGCCATGGACCAAAAAGAAAATGTCGCAATAGTAACTCACCATAATCCTCTCGCTATAGCATCATGCGAGCTCTTTGTTGGATGGAAACAATCCAACCCCGACAGCAAACTCCTAATCCCTCCACCCTTATTAGCAGCGGTCACAAGATCCAACCCTCCCATCCCTGGATCAACAAAACGCCAAACCCAGGATCCCTTTCGGCATTAATCTCATTCACAACCTTCTCCGCAACCCTTGCATATCCAGCCGCAAGCACATCCATCGCATCCCTCCCCTCTTGATTCTGCGCACACCCGCATAACGATAGAATGGAGGTGACTCTTTTGCAGTACGAGTTGGCTTCTTGAAGAGGTTTGAGTTGGGAGAGTTTAAAGGGGGTGAAGACGACGGCGACAGTGTCGCGGAGAGAGGATTGCATGGCACGAAGCATTTTTCGGAGGTTGTTCTCGTAATGATCCACTCCAAACACAAGTTTCTGCGCCCAATCCTTACATCCTGTGCAGAGATCATTAAACCCCAATTCCACGATCGCAAGTTTATACCGTCTCGGTGCAGTGCTGTTATGCGGGATAGGTGGCTTAGGTAGGTTTCGGTTTACTAGCGCCACCCCCAGGTTCACGACGAGACAATGTGGTGAAATCCAATGCTGCGTCATCGTTTTTCATCGGTCCTGATTTCCCCATGCGGCGTTTCCATGATGCGGTGATGTTGCCGCGACGGAGTTGATCGTCATCTTCGGAACCATAGTGCTCTTGCGGAGGTATTGGGCGGACGGGCATTGAGAGGAAAGAGGGTCGACGGTGGTGAGGTAGTCGTTGAGGTAGTCGACCATTCCACCCCAGTTGACGGTCCAGGCGCCGGATTGGGCAGAGTTGAGGCCTTGAACTTCGACATTGTCGGGTTGAAGGAAGGTACGAGCTGTGCAGATGGCTTTGGGGATGTTTAAATTAATTTCATTGACAAGATGTCTAGGAGAGGTGTGAATGGTCACTTACGGCCCCAGCAGATATGAAAGTTCATGGTGCCTTTGGAAACTCCCGTGAGTTCAGGGGAGTACCGTTTAAGGAGGTTGGCGACAGACTTGGAATCGGCTTCACCCCCTGTCGCAAAGTTTACACCACGGTATTCCCATAACGGGTTCATTTTGAACGACAAGAAATCTTTGATTGATCCAACTTTTGCAGCGAAACCGGCCATGATCGAGTCTCCACGCCCATGATAACCTGAAAATGTTAGGAGAGAGAAGGGAGAAACGAGAATTTTACATCAATATCGTCGACACGAAGATCCCAAACGGATGTAGCGGGTTTGTTCCTGGGGTTCAAAGCAGGACATTGCGCAATGTCCGTACGCTTTACCATGGGTGCAGAGGTGGTTGCGGTGGGAATGCTGATGGTGCTGGAGGTTGTGCCATAAACTACTGTGGACGGTTGACAAAGGCCTTTTGAAGATGTTGAAGAACTTCATAACCGCCGTCATTTTTGGTGGTGGTGGTGGTGGTGGTGGTGGGTGAGGGGAAGGAGATGGGTGGTATCCTCCATCGGTATTCCTACGAGAGGTAGTGGAAGTGTGGCGAGGTGAGGGAGATGGGTGGTAACCTCCGTCATCGTTTTGCGGGATGTGGTAGTATGACGAGGAGAAGGTGAAATGGTAGCCTCCATCTCCGTTCCTACGGTGCTGGTGGTAGAAATGTGAACAGTTTGAGAAAAAGTGAGCACTGTAATGAGTGCTGGTGGACGAAATGCGATCCAGAACTTGATTTTAAAGACGAAGATGACAGAGGAGAAGAAGATGGATATCCATCCGTCACAGTGGGTTTTGGATATTCGGGTACGAAGGTCTGTCATCGTAAATGGAGGAAGGTGAAGGCGAAGGTGAGGCCTTGACACAAGGCTTTGTTGCAACCTTTGCATCATCCTGCTTGTAATGGCTCACCAGCACCTGCAGCAAACTTGCCACCAGATGCTTGCTTTGAAAGTTTAATGGCGGGGCAGCGTTTTATCGTCGACGGGGAGATCCAAAGTTACTTTAAGCTTTTGCTCAATCTCATCAAGGAATGGAAAGTTGGGATGCAGGAGCAGGAGCAGGGATAGAGTCGACAGAGATGCCATGAGGGAGGTGATGAGCATGCAGCTCAAGGTTGCCCTTGACAGCCATGCCTTTAGTGTAGACTCTGTTGGAGGATGCATGCTATCTATCTATCTATCGATCTATCGATGTATCTATATCTTTTATCTCTATATCCCTCTCGCTATCTTCTACTCTCCCGCACTCAGCTAAACCCTTTTGCTACCTATTGTTGTTAAGAAGAAAAGAGAAAAGGTCGTCGTAAACGTAAAGACACCTCTTTTGTTTTACTTTTATTATTAATGCGATCGTTTTTTTATTAAAATAACTGACGGCTGCGGACGATAAAATGAATAAATAAATACGGCATCTCACATGAGGGGTGCTTATAGGTAGCAGGGTATTATTTACTATTAATATTTACTAATAACATGCCAACCCACCAAAAGATGATGTTGACAATTCATTTTGACAGGGCATCGCCTGACTGCTGGATTCTTAATTCTCATTGGATAAAATTCATACGAGTTCGGACCAGGAAAAGGAAAAGTTTGCTGCTTTCTAATTCCACGTGGCTGGGTTCTCGGCATCGGCTCTTCTCTGTGACACCATCTCTGCTCAAGCTGAAACAATTACGTTTGACAATTCTTAGAGTTGGTTTTTTCTCCCTTTCTTTATTCTCTATCTGTACGTATAATTCTGTAAATTTTAAAAAAGATCGTTCAATTGAACACAATGCTTGAGGAATGGTCTACACAAAAGTAAGGAATATAAAACTTATAGGTGGGTAAGAGGGTGTTCGAGTCTAGTCTAGTCGATACGAATGCGCGACGCGTCAGAGGGACACCTAATGTCTCTCTTACTCACGTCATAATTACCACGCTGCGACAATGGAAGCATCAGATTACTCCTGTTTGTATTTATTAGTGCATCTCTCTCAATACCAACATACATTTTATCAACTCACCAGATGTTTCCCGCAATAAGATCGTGAGCAGTCTTTGATGGATGGAAGCAGTCCAGCTGCGACAAAAACTCATCCGCCGTTCCCCTTTGCAATATTGATACCGGCAAATCCAGGATCAAACGCAACCGCAAAGTTCGGATCTCTTAACGCGTTCATTTCAGCCGCAACCTTTTTCGCCCTTTCCACATAATGCGCCGCAAGCTCGTCCATCCTCTTTCGGGTATTCGCAGCGTTCAAACATAAACACTCAATAAATAGCACTTTTCTTGCGACGCTGCAGTAGGGACTTGCGCTTGTGATGGTTTCAATTTGGGACATGTTGAACGGGGTGACGAGGGAGACGACGACCTTTGGGATGTTGCTGCGAATGGATAGGAGGAGGTTGCGGATGTTTTCTTCGTATTTGTCGGCCTCGAAAATGAGATTTTGGGACCAGCCTGTGCATCCCAAGCAGAGATCGTTAAAGCCAAGAGCGAGCATGAGGAGTTTATAGTCTCCGGCGTCGGTGTAGGCAACGGGGTTTACTTTGATCAGGTGGTCTTTAAAGTAGTTGACTTGGTTGGCCAGTTTGCTACCCAGGCTCCGGACTCGGCAGCATTAAGGCCTTGAACGGGGACGTTGTCGGGGAGAGGAGGGCAGATGGCTGTGTCATGCAGTTAGAATCGAAACAAATCAATCCTATCGTTAAACAGTGGTACTCACGTCCATAGCAAAAGTTGAAGAGACGGGTTCCCTTGGAAAGACCCTTGACATCGGATTGAATGCTTTGATAAGATTTCCCATTGACTTGGAGTCATCATCACCACCGTCGCAAAGTTCACTCCACTTTAGAAAGATGTCAATTACTCATCACCAAACTAGCCAAGCACATCAGCAGCATCTCACCGATACTCTTTCAACGGATTCGACATCACAAGCTGCGACGGTTCCGTGATCCTCGATCCAAACCCGGACATGACCGAATCACCCACTCCCATCACAGTCTACACACATAGGAAAAAGGGCATCAGTTCACCATACCGGGAAGAGTTTTCTCACCTTAATATCATCCATCCTCAAATCCCAAACAGACTGAGGCGGAAGCCCTGGGTTCAACTTGGGACATTTAGAAATATCAGACACGGTCTGCGTTGGGATGGGAACGCTGGTGTTGGCTGTTGCGGATCCCGTGGCAGTTGGAAGGGTGGCCGATGAATTGATAATAGCAGTTGGAATGACTGGGAAGATGCCTCTCTTTTCGAGATCAACGGGTTTTGCATGAACGGAAGTAAGGAGTGCAGCGACGGCTGCAGCTGTGAGGAAGAGAGACATCTTCATGGTGTCGATGACAAAGTGACGAAATATTTGATATTTATTTATATCGCCCTCTTAACATTACAAAAAACAATTTTTTCGCTTAGCCCTGTTTAGCATCATACGTTTAATATTGATTAGTAGGATGTGCCGAGGTGACATGAAACAAATCCTCTTTTCGGCTTCCTAAAAGTCCTTCCTTCTCCTTTTCCTTTCCATCTTCGATCCGAAATGAGATGAAATCCAGATGGTTTTACATGTGTAACGCTTGTCGGCCGGTGGCTCATCACTTTGACAAGCATTTCAACTTATGTCATTTGGCAAGCTCATGTCGAAACGTTGACGTAAAAGAAATTATTTTATAACATCACTGAAGTTGGGGGTGTTTGAGGGTTGGTTACGGCTATGATTCCAAATCTAAAATACAGCCAAAAAGATTCACTGCTGAAGACGTTGGAAGATGAGGTCACCAAAAGCTAAACATGTGTAAAGTTCATCAAGTAGGTGCAGAGCCATCAAGTTTCTTTCTTTTTACCTTTCAATGAGTGCTTTACGTGAGCACAGACTAAGAATAGTTTCACAGTTAATTGTATTATTAGCACATGCCCGTTCACGCAATGAAGATAGTTTAGTTACCTTTCTGCCCATGAAAAAATTAGAACCAGTCGATATTACTCAGTCATAATCAAGCGTGGAAATGGTAGGTGCATGGGAATTTTCACCAGGATTTTCAGGTTAAGCAACTTTTATAGCGGGAACTATCATTATTTATTTGGATTCAGGGTACTCGCAATGTCACACTTGGATGCAGGAGCCTGGCACTATATGCTGTCAAAGCTAACATTAAAAACACCACCACCGTACCCATCAATTAATTTTATTGGATTTTGAGCATTAGTAATAAGTTGGTCCAACTTTCGTGATTTTTCAATACTAAGGTGTTGAAATTCAAGATGATGGTCGAAACGGTTTGATATTGTTAGCTCAACGAGAAACTTAAAGATCGGTGAAATTGACTTCCTTTGATATAGAGCTAAGGCTCAAGCAGACTGTTTGTGCGTTTACCTTTTAACTAACTTTGTTAATTGCCATAAATGCTTAGGCAGAAAGCTAGAATTTGATGATGATTAAACGGCAGCACATTATTTTTTTAATCAAAGGATTAATCTGCTACGACAGGCATGCATGTCTGAGGATAAAAAGGTGAAGTATAATATGCTCATTTTTAAAACATTATTATCCAGCCTTAGCTGTAACAAATTTATTTTGATGGGTGTTTCTTTAACTCTTACAGTGACGGCGTTTTACGGGTCATGCAGCAAGGATTCAAGATTTTGTTTGCTATGTGATTTTACGCGTCTTGAGATTTTCGCTTGTTTCTATTTTCGAGTTTTTACTTTTAACTTTAAATCGGGGTGCATAATATATTTTGATTTTATTTTTTATTTATTTATAACGGTATTTGGTTATATTCGGTGTCTGTTTTATCTTGGATTTTGTTTGTTTTTGATTCATTTTTGGTGGCTTTTTTTGCCTAAGGGTAAAAATGAGGATGGGCAGGACGCACGGTGTTTCGGTCAAAGGTGAGGAAAAGGAGGAAGACGAGGTCTCGTTGGGTCTTAGCGATAAATAAGTCTAGTAATAGGAGTTGGCAAGCGGTCCATCCTAGTCGATTAGAAATCGGCGAATCCAAATATATAGCGGTCTGCAGTGCTCAATCAACGCGTTAAACCGCCTATAAGTACATTATACATCATCGGCTAATAATGTATCACGCAAATCAATGCCCATAGGCTCGGTGGAAAATGTAACAAGTAAAGGAAGTTAATGACGGACTGTTGTTAACTGATGCTGCATATAATTTTATGTTTCTTCTACCTTTTCCGTTATAAAAGTTGAGAATGCAAACACAGCACGAATAAATATATTTAAAGCTCTCTGTTCACACATTTATCCGTAGAATATCACCTTGACAAATATTACTACGAAAGATAGCAACGGTGCCGCCGCAAAGTGTAGCAGCCAAATTAAAAAAAAAAAAGAAGAAGATGGAGTCAAGCGGGTCCCTTATCCCTTCAAATCACAGAGCCAAAAGAACCGCCAACGCCATCCCAATCATCACATTAGCACCTGCAGCAACATTCATCATGCCGCAGACCCTGCGTTCAAAACCGTTGTGCCTGTTGCAGGAAAGGTAGTGGTGCCTGTCGCGACACCTGTAGTGGTAGGAAGTATAGGGATGGACGGTGATACCTCGGAGGCATTGGAAGCTGGCATGCCATTTGACGGCAAGGTTGAGGGGTTTGCCTGAAGACTGGGGATGGTACGTAAACCAGGGTCGTTGCGAGGTGGAAGTTGGTAGGTGCTTGCAATCATTACATCCGCGCACTAGAAAATATACACAGAGTTTAACGTTAAGAAAAAAATGACGATATCAAATATCTTACCTGGTAGTATTTCCTCCCGCTCGCACCCTCAAACACGACCTGAATCAGCGCCTGAACGTTCGGTGACCGAATAACATCCAACGGCTCTTTTGTCAAATCAATGGCCGTCGTCATGTTGATGGGCAGCGGAACAGGAGCAAAGAATTGAGGAACAGCACCCCGACCAATGTGTAAAACTCCGCGTCCCTAAACCCTGTGGGGTATGCAATGTTGACAGTGTATTGTCCCGTATACTCAAATGCCGTTATCATGACCTCCGTTCCTGCTCACATAAAAAATGTTAGATGTGAAGTAAAGTAACAGCTGAAATACAAAGATGACGGCGTGGAATAGAGCTTAACTGATAGGAAAGTTGACGAGATTCACAAAATCGTTGAAGCCTCCGCATGGTGCTTGAGATAGACGGCTGGCACTGAATCCTCTTGTTAAAGGAGAGGAGAGGACGAAGTCCGCGTTAACGGATGGTAAAAGCATCCGAGTGCAAGGACAGCAATGGTCGATGCCGAGGAGAACGAGGACATTGATGGATCGAAAAACATCATTGAAGGAAGGATGACGAGTGAGATGGTAAGAAGTGGTGGATATCTTTGTTGTCGTTGTGACAGTGGATGGTGGCTGGCTGTTTGTAGGATGTGCAAACAAGTTGATGCAAAAGTGGCTCACCTGGTCGGATCCTTAAGGCTGGCCGAAAATCAATTTTTCATATATTTTTAAAAGGGTGATACATAGAAATATGACAATTTCTGACTACTGCGAGCAAAGGTGAGTTGGAAAGAGGTCTTCGCAACAGAAACGATTAATCAACAAAAACGTCTTTATCCAAAATCTCATTAGCAGAATAATGCGGAAAATGGAAAAGAAAAGAGGCTAAAGTTGTTAAGATGTATCCGCGAAAGTCAGAATGAGGTAAAGAATAAGGTATGAATGATATCGAAAAGTACGTGTCAAGCAACTTAAAAGGCTCCAACCGCAGCAACCATAGCACCAGCCACAACTGCCTTGCACAACGATCCCACGGATAACAGATCACTCGCGGAGGACTTGGAAGTAGTGGTGGCGGCCCCCGGAGCAGAGGTTGTCGGGGAAGAAGTTCTGGTTGACAAGGCGGCAGTTGCGGTGGTGGTGGCGGGCCTTGTAGCTGGAATACTGGTGGAAGAAACAGAGTCAGTTTCGGAAGGGATGGTAATGGAAGGTCCGGAAGGAAATGGAACGGACGTGGAATCAGTGGGTTGGAGGTTGGGGATGGACTGAAGACCGGCGTCATTCCTTGGTGGAAGAGAGGTGCTGCTTTCCACAATCACATCGGCACACTATGGATAAAAATCTAGGTTAGAAAGAGATCCCAAATCAATAGGATCAAAACAGAAGCCGAAAACGACAATAAACCTGGTAGTATCGCTTTCCGTCCGATTCCAAAACAACCTGGATGATTGCCGGAATGTCTGGAGTACTCATAGTTCCGGGAGGGCCATTATCGAGGTTGATTTGGGAAGTAAGGTTGAAGGGAAGATTACGAGGAAGTAATGAATCCGGGATGACGTCGGTGACCAATGGGATATATTGTAAATCACGAATACCAGAGGGGTACCCAATGCTGACGGTGTAGCTGCCGAACTCTACGTAGCTCGAGATGGTAATGGTCGTCGCTGTTGCATTGAAGGATCAACATATGCGTGGTATACGACATGATGTGGATGAGTAAATGAATTTGAAGTTAACGACTTTTGAAGTAAGGCTAAGGAAATGGCGAGAGAATGAGGAGAGCAAACCTTTTGGCAAGTTAACAGGGTTTACGAACTCGTTGTTGTTACCACACGGCCCCGTGGTCAACGCATCCCTGTTAAATCCTCTAGCCAATGGCGAAGACAATACAAACTGAGCATTCGTTCCCTGCGGCAGGACAGTGCCTGCGATCGCGAAGAGCAATGCAGCAGCAGAGGTGATGGATGACGGTGACAACATTTGATGAGTGAAGGAAGTGAGGTTGAGGATACGCTGATGATGCCTTTGTAGATGAGGTGGAGACAAACGAAGCGCCAAGTTGGATGGTGGGGCTGACTCCAGAAATTAATGATGGGATCAGTCCAAAAATAGTAAAAGTCAAGGTGCTCATGACTTTGGCACAGTAAAGACACGTTCTCTTTCCTATTTCAGCTCTGCAAAAAATGTCATGTTCCGACAATAAACGATATCTATTTCTACCATGGCAATTAGCCATAATTTTAAACTTAAGTCCTCACGTCCAGACGAGAGACCTCAAACGGTAAAAAGGGGATGGAATGGGGACTGGGATGAAATTGAAACGACTGGGAACGAGAAAGATAGAGATGGTAAAAACCCAAAGGATGCGAAGAGTAAAGAAAGTAAAAAAACATTTTAACAAGTGATCTCGTAGACGGCGGTGGATCCAGAAACCTCGTTTCCGACCAGCAAAAGCGGGTTACCCGTCGGGCTCTCACTCTCATAAACAAAGTCCATCCCCTCAGGTCCGAGGTCACCCTGCTTCTTGATTTCAGCATCCCACTTCCTGAGGTTAAGGTACTGAAGAAGGACAGGCTTGGTGATATCAGAGATATCATACATCAAGATCCCAGACTGTCTTTCGAGACCGACGAAAACAAGCGGCGTCTTCCCGATTTTTCCAACCTTAAGAACCTCCACCTCGGGTCCCTTGTTGTCAGATCTCGTGTCAAAGCTCTTGGCCTCATCGTGACCAGAGTTGAAGTGGAGCGGTTCCGCAGTAGCAGTCACGTTCTCAATCTGATCGGCAGAGTCAAAAACTTGAGCGCCGGTAAGGGCGTCCCAGATACTGAAGGAACGACCACCATAGGCGTGGAGAGTGTGGAAGATCTTGGTGCCGTTAACCAAGTCGAAACCGTCGTCGTTGGAGACTGTAAGACGAGCGAGACCCTTGATCTCTTCAGGGGTGAAGAGGGTGGTGTTGAGCTTCAGCGCACTGACGCGGGACTCGTCGTTAAATGCCTTCCAACCACGGCCGTCACCCTCGTTCGCGGTGAAGATGTATTGGCCGATGGTCTTGTTACATTCGCCCTTTTCCTCATAGTAGGCAATAGTGTCGGGCTAATAAAAAGTATATAAGAAAGGAGAACAAAGAGAAGCATGGGCGAAAACAACAATTAAAACGCACCATGTACATGCCAACAACGTGCTTCCAGGGCTTAATATCAATCTTTCCATCCCTGTCAGAGACATCGAGACCGTTACCTGGGAGAGAGTGGTCTTTCAGACCAAGAGGGAAAATCTTATCAACAGTAGCGCTTGCGATATCGACAATGGCAAGTCCGTTGTTCTCCTGAAGGGAAACCCAGGCAGTCTTGGAGTCGGAGGAAATAGCAATATACTCGGGCTCAATGTCCTGAGCGACGGTGGTGGGCTTGGAAGAGATACGAAGGCCGACTGGCTTGTTGGCACCGTTGAATTTTTTGAAGTCGGCAACTTTGAAGGACTATTCGGATAGCAAGTTTAGCAATTATTTCAAAACATATGCAATAAAGTAACTCACAGCATTGTCAACACCCTTAGATATGTCGATGATCGCGATGCCACCCTCGGGGTCGACTGAGTAATCATCACTAGGCTCACCCTCGCAGGGAGCAAGAACCCAGCTTAAAAGTTACAAAACAAAATTCGTAAGTAAAAAGGGTATTAAAGTAGAGCGAAGCAAAGGTAAGCAGAGTCATGATCATCTACTTACTTTCCATCGGGAGAGAAGACGACACTGTCAGGCTGCGAGCAGACCTGAACGGATTTTACAAATTTGGGGGTTCCTTCAAGGCTCCAGAACTCAATGTATCCAGGGTCAGTCTTGAGCACACCCTCAACAGCGACGGCAGCAAGGTCGCCAAAGACGTCGACAGAGTTGATTGAGTTGGACTTTGCAAAGTTGGCGCTAAAGTTGCCGACCTTGACGACGTTGGATGGGACAGAGATGTCGATTATCTGGAGGGAATGGAAAACAATCAGCGATTGCAACATGATGCATGGGTGGCATGTAACTCACGTCGATGGTCTTGTTCTCGGCGTTGGTGACGAGGACATGCTGACGGTTTTTATCGTACGAGATGATCTCAGAAGCGCCGACACCAAAGAGCCCGCTTTCGTATCCACCAACTCTTGTCATTTTAGGGGTTGACGTGCAGACCTTGGCCGTGCTGCGAGGCCTGATGAGAGGAGCAGCATCCACGGTGAATATAGCAGCAGCAGTAATAGCCGCAAGTAGGATAGTAGGCGATGAAGGCATATTCCTAAGTTCCAGGTCTTCTATATTCTATCTATTGAAGGCTGATTTAGAATGGTCTCCTTTGATGACAGCGAAGGTGCTCTGAGTTCCTGGTTGTGGAAATGAAAAAAAAAAACCTTCCTGAAATGAAGAACGTGCAACCAGCATGCGCAGTTGTAGCACCTTTTATGGCCATGCGAAATCCCCTTTCTGATAAATATATATTGTTCTTTATCAGCAAAGAGAGATTAGAGAGCATATTTCCAAAAAAACAAGCAAGTTCTCAATGTGACAGCGTTATGGACTTCTTGTGGTGTTTATAATTTATTTATTTGTAGGTAACAAAATAGCAACAACATAAGTGTATGGAGTATATATATATATACAGTGAAAGTGAACATTTATTTTAATATGCAACAAAAGAGTAAAAAGTCAGGCGCGTTCCTGCCGCCCCCTGGAATCGAACCAGGGTTCTCTCGGCCACAACGAGAAGTAATAACCACTATACTAGAGCGGCGCCAATTCATGAATTTTCACCAAAATAGTACTACATATACCAAAAAAAGTATTGGTAAAATTGCGAGTCTTGATTGGCTGAAAAGTTTTTGAGGTTCAATGCTTACATCAATCCTTGCATCGAGCTGCTAAATGATATGATCGACTGTAACTCTAGGCCATGTTCGACAAAATGTATGGCCATGGTCACGACAGAATCGCGCTCAAATGGTCGTTACTTCGCCTTTCCTGTTTTAGTCACTTTATCGACAAGATTACAAAAACGTCGCTTTGGCCCTACTTTGATGGAGCTATATGTTGATGATATCGTCATAATAGCCCAGTCAATAGGACAGCTATGCGAATGCTAACTCCTTCATGAGGATATCAGCCACCGCTTCAGATTCGTACCCACGAAAATTGTTGTGATCACTTGAGGAGAATCCTTGACGCGAGGCCAAATCTCAACCTCATCCTGATCCCTTCGACTCGCGATTTCTGCACCGAATGGGTTGGGTACCCTCAACCTCCGCTTGCATGCACCATAGACCCTTCCGAAACCTTTTCACGTCGTGAAGAGCTAGGTCTTAATATTCGTGGTCAAGAAGGCTCTGCCATCCATCTCCTTCCAAATCCTACCCAGTTTACGATCAACGAGATCCTGTTCGCCGTCTCTACTGCTGACACTGTCAGCCACATCAGCTCTAAGGAATGGGCACGCGTTCCCAACCAAAAAGGATCCGACCGAATTGCACGAATGTATGAGCACATGCTCGATCAACCCTTCCCATCTTGCACAAAACCGCACTTGCAACACACCTCCATTCGTACCCAAAAACAATTGCGATCACCCTCACCCATTTCGTACTAATTGCACTTACTCGCCTTACCACAACAACAACCTCTTCCCAAAAAGAGCCTTTTCGGTTACCTAGGATTCCTGTTCACCCTTACCGGCTTCAATCCCAAACAACATGTCCAAGCACGCTTGGTCCCCGAAACTTACAAGAGCTAGTTCACCTCGGCTCTTATGGGAAAGCTGTCTCGAATGGCGCAGTATTCCCAGTCTATAAATTGATCTTGAGACCGATGATGGACAATGGGTTCCAACTCACCATCGTGATCCCCCCTTAAAAATGTGGACGTTTCCAACTCCACGGCGCTCCGCACAGGCCTCTCCCTAGCACACAACGCGGCTTATTCAGAGTCTAGAATCATGAAAAACCGATATCTTGCCCTCGCTGCAAAGGCCGCACGCCAATGTGACCAAAGGTTTGACACCTTTCACCCACCTCATTCTTCAACCAGATAAGAGGAGTGACAACTTTGTATCCAAGTCAAAATGATCGAGAACGATCGAGTGGCTATAATTAAAGGCAAAAAAATGTAAAAAATATCAACCCAAGGACCAACCAGCAACTTGAAACTTGCCTCTCCGTCATCAACCATCATTCATCACCATCTCAAGAGACTCACTTGACAAATGTGGAGTGCTGTCACTTCCATCATCAACGGTGTAAGGCAACCATATTTGCAGCCATCCACCGACGACATTGATGCCTCCCAAAGTCCCGAAGACGACTATACCGCAGGTCGATCCCTATACGAAGCTGGCAACTATACAAAAGCAACTCTCTATCTCACTCGAGCATCCCAACATGGTCATGCGGAAGCCATGAAGGTACACCTCATTCTCCCATACCAGCCTTAACCCCTTCTCGTTCACAGTACCTCGCCCTCTGTTACGACACCGACAAACTCAACGACGCCACCACCAAAACCAAATGGGAATCTCAACGCACCCATCTCCTCAACGATCCTGAAGGCATGTGCGCTCACGCCCACACCCTTAGAGCAGCCGGTGATCACATTGAAGCTATCGTATGGTTCCGCAAAGCCGCTACAGCCGGTAACCCTGAAAGCATGCATCAACTCGGCGTTTATCTTCGGAAAGTCGGTGAAGGCGATGAAGCCATGACGTGGTTCGAGTCGGCTGCTGAAGCGGGTTATGCGCTTTCGGAAATGGCGCTGGCGGAGGGTTATGAACAGGGTATTGGGGTTGAGAGGAATGCAGAGTTGGCGAGTGTTTGGAGGCAAAAGATCTTTGAAAGGGAAAAGGAAGCGCAGAAGACGAAAATCGAAGCGTTGCTTGCTATGGATGCCGCTGCATCAAAGGAAACTTCAGATGAAGCCTCTACTTCTGATCATCAAAACCCAACACACCAACCACACCAACACTCCCAAACGCATCTCCACTCCTCCGAGGACCCGATCCACTCGCAAAAGACTACAAGGAAGCGCTTCGACTCCTCGAATGGGGATCATGGGTTAAAGCCAAAATGCTTGACCGTCTCGCCTCCCAAAACCACGCTCCCTCCAACTCCTACCTCGATCCCTCCACAACCTCCCTCAAAAACCCAACCGGCATGCTTTATGTGCGCCCATTTCGCAGAAACCCGTAAAGACGACCCCATGCTCTCCTTTGCATGGTACACCTCCGCCATGGCACGAGCAAGTAAAAGCGCAGCAATCCCACACCCTCAACCTATCACCAACCATCCTCAACGGGGTCTTCTCTCCTCCTCTCTGTTCCGTTGACGATTCCACCGGAACTTGAGGAGACGATTGCAAGTGTTATACCGAAGTGGCGGAACGGAAAAAGGCGGGGATGGTGGAGAAAGAGTTTAGGGAGTGTTTGGGGAATTTGGAGTGGGGGGTTTGGGGGAAGGCGTTTTATGGGGTTGGAGAAGTTGGCGGAACAGGGACATGGGTTGGCGATGGTTTATTTGGATGCGGAGAGGTCGCCGATGAAGAATCCTTCGGGGATGTTGCATTTAGCGGAACGAATGGAGAAGAAGGCGGCGTTTATTGAAGGAGGTTTGAAGGATCGTGAGGAAGTGGATTAGGTGAAGGTGAAGACGGTGAGGTGAAGAGAGTAAGGAGCAGAGTGAAGCGAACTTGTTGAAAATCCAAGCGCGAAAATGGAGACAACGAGCGGAAGAAGCTGGAAAACGACTTTCTGTCACATCCTTTTTTGGATCCGAACAATCCTTACCCACCACATCCGATTCACCATCCACACCGCGCGCCTCCATCTCCTTCCCCTCCTTCGTCCACTTCAGCGTCACCACCCACCCTCGACGCCCAATACAAGACTGCTCTTTCCCACATAGCCTGGGGTACCTACGACAAAGGCATCGACATCCTCCTCGACATCTCCCCCACCCACCCCGCATCCAAAACCTACCTCTCCCCAACCATCAGTCCATTAAAAGATCCAGCCGCCATGTACGTGATGGGGTGTCGTCTGGAACCCCATGAAGACGCTGCAGGGTGGCATCGACGCGCATCGGAAGCGGGGAACCATCGATCCATGGTTCGACTTGGGAGGATGTTGAAGGAGGGGTTGTGGGGAAAGGTGGGGTGCAGGATTTGTGGCAGGCTGTGGCGTGGTTTACGAAAAGTTGGGATGTTGGAGGGAATGCGGAGGCGGCTTATGAGATGGCGTGGCTTATGCGAAGGGGGTGGAGGTTGAGGAGGAGGTTGGGAAGAGGGTGTCAAGGGCTGGGAATGTGAAAGATGGGAAGGGGTTGATTGATTTGGAGAATGTGGGGATTGTGCCTTTGGTTGTTGTTGAGGGAGATTTGAATGCGATCCCGTCCCTCAATACCATGAGCGAGGCTGATAAACGACTGAGTGCTCTCAGTCTTATAGACCAAGCATCATCAGATTCCACCGAGACTGTCACCCATTCCGGTATCCTTGAACCTAAACGCCTCAGCCATACCGAAAGCACACATTCGGTCGGAAACGAATCAACAACTCTCCCTTCCGACACCTCATCCCCCCCAACCTCCCTTGCACCTCTGAAACGCAAAAAAAAGAAAATCGTCGTCAAACAAGATGACCTGAAATCCCTTGAATGGGCCAAAAAGGGCGCAACCCGAGATCACGCTGGTTGTATCAATCTGGTGGGTGAAATGTTGAGAGAAGGGCGGGGGGTGATGAAGAATGAAGCGGCGGCTGTTCAGGTGAGTCTTTGAGTTTTTATATGTTTGAAAGGCTGATTTTTTTTAGCAATTTAAACGCGCGGCGACGCTTGGAGATGCTGTGGCCATGTTTAATTATGGGACGGCACTTTTGCATGGGATCGGTGTGGATGCGGATGAAACTATGGCGTTGTTATGGCTTACTCGGGCTACGAATGCGTCAAAGGAGGCGGCGCAGGTGAAGAGTGTCGCGAAATGACGCCATTCATAACATTAAACGCGTGTATACGCGCTTGTATTATAAAATCAATTGAAAATCGTTTATTGATTTCAGGGCAGCAAGCCCTTGGTTGCTCAATTATCTGCCTCTCTTGAAAGCATTCTACCACTATGCGTCATCGAGTCCGTGATGTCGTGAACTCGGGCCAAAACAGACGGGCCAATTTGTGCATGTTTGAGACTTTGCCAAAAAAAAAAACCTCCACAAACAATTCTGTTGCACTGTGGATTCCAAAAACAACAATTCTGTTATGTGCACTGTGGATTCAAGTTGTGTTTTGAAAAAAGCGGGGAAGGTCTGGAATCGCAAGTCTCATCGCATCCTCACCGTCTCTCAACATCCATCCGTCTTTCATCAATGTCCTTAACTTCCATCAAGAAACTCTTTTGGAAGGTAAACCCCCCTCCCCAAATCTTCTCTTAAAGATCCTATAGAAAAAGACCCCTCCCCCATCTCAAGTCCCCATCGTCACACCTCCCACGTTCGACAGATACAGATATCAGGCCATCACCGCTTATTACCGAGAACAGTTCAGAGGTCTCACTTTACACAATATCTTCAACCCAAGGTCTACAAGAGATTTGATGCCATTCAGTCGGGGGAAGGTGGGGGAATCTTTTGTTGGTGTTATACTAACGTTGGATAGGCGGACGCAACTCATACCGTCAAAGAAGCGTTGGAACCTGTCATCCCCGTGAGACCACTCATTTGTGATATGTTTGATGACGATGACACTTGTTCCGAATCATTCGACCCTCCTACAAAACCTGATCTCTCACACCGTCAGTACCGCGTGACGTTACGTCAAAAACCCTCATCTCCTTCTGTTCCAGTCACCGGCGATTCGGGAATCAACTCCACGTCCTCTCCATCAGCCGAAACCGCTTTTCTGAAACCTAATCCCTCACACCGTCAATACCGCGTTGCACTCAATTTGGGATCAATCAACTCCACCACCTCTCCATCAACCGAAACCGCTTTATTAAAGTCTGATCCCTCACACCGTCAATACCGCGTTACATTACGTCAAAAACCATCACCTTCTTCTATCCCAATTTCGGGAATCAACTCCACGCCTACTCCATCAGCCGAAAACTCTTTGAAAACGGGTCCTGCATCACACCGTCAGTATCGCGTCATGTTACGTCCAAAACCCCTCCCCTGATATAAACATCATTGTTTTTGTAAATAAATTGTACAGGCTGTTGTAAAGTACATATTTTTATATAGTCAACAGATAGACTCTGTAAATGAAAATGGTAATGTATATCATACATAAAGAATAACGGATATTTCTTAATAACTCTGATAATCACCACCACCACCACCACTGCTGGCATCAAATCCACCAGACCCAGCATCAAATCCACCAGACCCAGCGTCAAATCCACCAGAAGCATCGAATGATCCACCAGAGTAATCAAATCCACTGGAAGCATCAGAGTAAGCTCCTCCAGACCCATCATCTAGATAATCGGAATCCTCTTCATAGACAGTCTCCTCCTGGCCATGGACATTCACAATGACGCGAACTCTTAACGGTCTACCATTACGACCAACATGGCCACTGTGCAGAGGCCGGTGACGAGGGATGTGACGAGCGCCGTGGGCATGTTGAACGTGGTGGACACGTGGAGTGTTGGGGTAATGATGATGTTGTTGATAGACAGGATTGTAGGGTTGACGGTATGTGACGGGTTGAACAAGACTGTTTCCCATTTGGTTGAGAGCGTTGGAGAATTGTTGGAGAGCAGATTGATGACGGTAGGGTTGGTGCATGGGTTGAACGACTCTGTGGACGGGTTGAGCGTACACTGAAAAAAGAGAGATGGTTAGTTGTATGGAAAGGGGTGGATGACGTGGAGTACTGTTGAATAGAAAAAGTGAAAAGAGTTTTCTCATTACCTGGGGCTTGAACCATCATGGGACGAGGAGCGTATGCAACAGGTTGTTGGATGTATTGGATTGGTTGTTGTTGTTGTTGTTGTTGTTGTTGTTGTTGAGGGGCAGCAACATACTGGATGGGTTGTTGCTGTTGTTGTTGTTGCTGTTGGATGGGAGGAGGGTTGACAGCGTATTGCTGTTGAATGGGTTGTTGAGGTGAGGCATAATTAGGTGATGGCTTTGGAGGAGGTGTAGGTGGTGGTGGTGGTGCATGCCCAGCACTAGTAGTAGAGGTGACGTATGCATTATGTGGTTGAGGAGTAGGAGTGGTAGGAGTAGTAGGAATAGGAGGAGCAGGAGTAGCAGGTGGAATGTAGTAGTAAAGAGGCTGTTGCTGCTGTTGAGGCCTTATCACAGTCGTGTACATGACTTAGAGGTATATACTATTTGAGTAGTGAGTGAGTGAGTGAGTGAGCAAGAGTTATGTTATAATATATGTTATGTATTTATTTATTGAGTAGATGACCGTACCTACATATATATAATATAAATATAATAATGGTTTATTAAATATTTACTTATAATTATTTATTATAAAATAATAAATTGAATTGGATGAAATAAAATAAAATAAAATGTCATGATGTAAGGTGGATGTTGTATCAACCCTATAAATAATTATATTATGTACTACTTTGGTTCCAAAACAAGAAGAAGCTTTGATTAACCATCATCTCGTTCGTTGGCTTGACGCTTGTTATTTATTTGTATTTATGATATAACTACAGTGTATATGTATATTTATATTTAACCGATACATATATGTAACAAATTAAAAGTATATTTAGATATTAGATATTTTATTATTTTTTATTTATTTACATATTTATATTAATTACTATTGATTTGACTATGAGACCAACAACCATATATCACACGTCGTCGTCATCCACGCATAACAATACCCACGAAAATACCTCGTCCAACAATCAGTAAGATTAACCTTTGAAAAGTCAGTAAAAAAAAACACCAATCATTTCATATCTAAAATAAAACACTTGCCCAGTTGTTATTCTGCCTCACAGTCTTAGAAGACCTCAAGCCTTGCTGAGACCGTGCATTGGAGGTAGGTTGGATAGTGGTCTTGTTCTTTTTCTATGAGACGGTGGAAGGTGAGTGTCTTTGGTATTGTAGGGGAAAAGGTACGCCAATGTGGGGAGGATAAACTTACTTTGAACAAGTTCTGGATGGAGAATGTGGACATGTTCTTTGTATGCGGAGGGTGTTGATTTGCTTTGCTCTGGGACTAAAGGTAGACTGCTGTTTGGGATGATGGAGAATAAACCTCCCCCCATCATTCCTTTTTATCCTACACTCTCCTACTTTGACGCACATCCACATTAATTAATTGCTTGCACGTTCTTCAAGTTCAACGTTGAAGGCTAAAGCCGCTCTCATATGCCCAGTGAGGGAAATTGTCGAAAGGTTCGACTCTCTCCGAAATTGTGACTGTAATGTTGACGATTCAGCTATGGGAAATAAGCGGGACAGTAAGTCTAAAGCCCGACCATATAATATACCGGCTGCCAGGATATGAACCTGGGGCTGAAAGTCACAGAGTGGTGTGTAACAGAGAAAATATAGAAAATAAATATTTTAAACGATATGGTGAAAATAAGGGGTGGGGGCACGTAAAATGTATTAAGTAGGTTGCATAAAATAATAGAGGAGGTCAGGAGGGGTGGGTGGTGAAAACGACGAGAGGAGAACTGCACTGAAGATGCGGGTGTGATGGAAGAAAATGGGCAATCTGCCCATATTCCCATCTCCGCCGACTTCAATGCTTCACAGTGTCCGAACTAGTCCGGACGCTGTGTAACATTGAAGTCAACCTGGAATCTCAAGTCATACATTCAGATTATCATTAGGTAATAGGAAGATTTAAAGGTAATTTATTCTGGGTACAGAACCGTCAGCGGTGCAGGAGCTTCTTGATGTACGTGGTTTGGTGGAGAAGAATGCCGTCTTTAGTGCATTGTACTTGGATGCCAATGCAAAACGTGATGGGGCCTACTTCGGTGATTTTGTAGATGCTCTTCAGGTATTCAATAGCCTCCTCAATTAGGTCCAAAGGTCCAAAGAACGAGATGTCATCAACGTAGATGGCGATGATGATTAGGCGACCTCCAACAAAAAGGAAGAAGATGCAAGGGTCGGCGCGTGATTGTCGGTAACCTCTGCGTTTGAGGGAAATAACCAATGTTTTCCACCAGCAACGTCCTCCTTGTCGTAGACTGTAAAGACCCTTTAACAGCCGTAGGACCTTTTTGGCGTACTTAGGTGAAGAGTATCCAGTCGGTTGTCGCATGTGAATTTCCTCATCGAGGTCGCCGTAAAGATAGGCCGTACTAACATCAATTTGGCGAGTTTCCCAACCATGAATGGCGGCCATAGCTAAGAGCCAACGAAAACTCGCATCTCTAAGCACTGGGAGTATGTCTCAAAGAAGTCAAGACCATGGATTTGCGTAAACCCTTTGGCAACGAGGCGAGCCTTGAACTTGTCGACGGTTCCGTCTTCTTTTGAGTTTAACGCGATAAACCCACTTATCTATCAACGATGTTGATACCAGAAGGAGGATCAACCAATTTGAAGGTTCCGTTGTCCAGTGTTGAATCTCTGTTGTATCGTTATAACAATTCAATAAACTCTTACTTTGCGATTCATGATGTTATCCGTCAAACATGTTCATCCGACTGAACCAGAGAGACGACCTTTACGTCGCACGTTATAGATCTATATTCACGTTTGACTCGTATTTTAACATGATCACATATCAGCTTTAACGCTGTAGCAAAACTGAACTTGTTATTGCGGTACGCCAAATGACTAAGAGTTGCAGTTTTGCTACGTTGCGGAATGCCGATAGATCAAGTTAACCCAACAACGAGAATGTATCCTATAGATCTCAGCTCCGAGCACGCGTGATTATGTTCCGCACATAAGGTCTTTACACTTTATCATCTTATCGTCATTTACACCCCAGGGTCCCGCACCCTTGGGTCAGCGCGTCAGGGTCCTTCCCCCCAGGGTTCAGGACCCTGGGGACGTCGCTCCAAGCACCCTGAATCACCTCCCCAGGGTCCTGAACCCTG
This sequence comes from Chytridium lagenaria, assembly GCA_025449115.1. Classification (NCBI taxonomy): domain Eukaryota; kingdom Fungi; phylum Chytridiomycota; class Chytridiomycetes; order Chytridiales; family Chytridiaceae; genus Chytridium; species Chytridium lagenaria. Next base: position 21,938 of record JAHLKC010000187.1, read on the forward strand.
GGGCGTCTCTCTGGTGTCTACCGCACCCTGGGATAGACCCTGCGGCAGACCCCCGGGCTCTTACACATGTTTATCATGTGTAAGGACATATGTCAGCATATGTCACAGCCACCGTGAGAAGCGAGAGAAGCTGCGAAGCGCCACCAAAAGGCGTTATATGGAAATATCCCATCAATTCTCAGCATCTGAGTGAAAGTGCACTTTAAGTTCCCAGAGGACTTTTATTGAAAATGACTATAAAAAGGGATCACTTTCCCCTCCAAGTGGAAGTATCAGTTCAATCCTGTACTCTCTGCAATATCTATCGCGCATTCTCTCTAAACGTTAACATCCAGAAGACTGTTCCATTCTTTGTCCTCAGCGGCGAGCTATTCTTTGCGGTATGGTGAGGCCATGGCGGCGGCACGGTCTGGTGGGTTGGTGTCGCTAGGGTCCACGGTAAGACCAAGGAAGGCGAGATGGCGAGTGCCGGTGGCCAAGAGTGAGATGTCGAATGTGTGGTCGGCTGTATCAGGAGTGAAGTTTTGGAAGTTCCAAACACGAGGGGAGGAGTTTGCTGGCTAGAAGGTTTGTGAAGGAAATTGAAAGAAAAGAAAATGTCAGAATATTTCGTGCCCTCCCCAAACTTGTCAAAGTTTTCATCATCTTATGTGCAGCGTCGACAGGTATGTACCATCTGTGGAGCTCCCCTTTGTGTTAACGAATGCTCTGAACAGCTCTCCCCACGGCGGTGATGCTCACCCGCTCGTGGTGCCTGGGGGTGAACCTCCATCGTGCCCTGATGGAGGGTGGCATAGCTGGGCATGGGAGTGGGTGCAAGAGGTCGCGACTGTGGTGTTGGGATGGGATAAAGGTCGGGTTGTTGGGTTGACGTGGTTTCCGAAGGCTGGGGCGTTGAGGTTTGGGGACCTTGGGAATTGGAGGGATCCGGAGGGAACCTATATTGGTATTAGGTATTGAAGGTTGATAGGGAGAGGTGCTGTGGGGATTTTGGAAGTGGTGGTGAGTTAGCGAGGGGGTTCTGAGTGTTGGAAGTGAAGGGTGGAAGTCGCGTAGGGAAGGGAAGTGGGCGAAGGCGGGAGAGGTGCTGAAGGTATTCGGAGGTTGTTTGGTGCAATTGCGAGAGATCATCTTCGGTGTAGAGGGTCGGAGCGAGAGAGGGAGGTGAGGAGGGAATGACGGGGCGCAAGGTAACGTTGGGAATGAGGATTCATTAAAATAACATCTTTAAAGCGTCGGGTGATGAGTCAATTTGTACGAAGATTGAGGAGGCGAACCAGTGACTTTCCTTGAGGATGGATGTACACGGCGGGAGAGCTTTGTGCGGCAATCTTGAAGGTTTGTTCTTCTCTTGGTACGAAATAGAGACAGCCAGAACCAAAGACGCGAAGGTGGGTGACGAAGGGGCTAATATGGAAGAAGGACTCAAAAGGGGAATTAATGCCACGGAGGGATGGGAAGGATATATTTTTAATGATGAGTGCAAGAGGGAGGGCAAGTATCCAATCGCAGGGTGAGAGGTTTGACGGCATGTGCTAGGATTGGCATGAGGATGTTTAAGAGTGTGCGATGATGTCGTTCAGAGAGGCCATTGAGTGCGGGTGTTCTGGGGGGTGTTGCTTCAATAAGGATGGTTTGCGTCGCAGTATAAGTCGAAGGCATGGCTGAAGAGTTCACCGCGGTCCATGCAAATGACGAGGACGGTCTTCCCTTCATGTAATGTTAGGCGTTTAATGAGGCGAATTGCCCAAATGAATGCTTCGGCTTTGGAGCGAAGAGGGAAGGCCATGAGTAACGGGAGGACCAATCAATGATGTGAAGGAGGTACTCGTAGCCATCCCGGGAAGGAGGAGTCATAGAGAGGACATCTAGATAAAGGTGAGAGCCGGGGTTGCGTTTTCTTTAGGTGTTGCGTACTTATCATCCGCTGCGCGGGTCCTTCTTACAATGGGGCATGTGTGGCAGGACTCACCGGGAACCAGTGGTGTGAGGGGAAGGTCTGTGGTTGTTCGATCTTTGATTATTTGTTCTAGTTTTGTCACTGATGCGTATCTTAGGCGGAGGTGTAGAAGGTGAGTTTCCTTTGAAGCGTCATTTGTGATTGTGGCTAACATTCTTTCAGCTTTGCGGGAGAGTTTTTGGGGATGTTGTCAGAGTAATTAGTTTGAGTAGAGGGCGAGGGAGGAAAGTGAGTGGGGATCAGGGTGAGGGGCGGGAAGGTAGTGAAGGCCGAATCTTTTATTGCAGTCAGGAGGACGAGGTCTTTGGAGAGGTTTGGTGGGGAAGTGGGGTTTTGGCCATAGATTTTTCCGGGCTTCAGGTCGGTGGAGAGGAAGTAAAGGCCAGCTCGTTCTAGGTCGTTTTGTGGAGGATGTTTTGTGAAGAATTACATTATTCACATGGCCTATGGCTCATAAGGACATTTTGCCTAAGTCCGTTGAGTTCCGTTATATCCCGCGTCGATGCGTATATTTACACGTCAATATTGAATCCTCCCTTCTTTTCCCTTTAGGTTTTTATATGTACTTTTTCCCCACGTTTATAGGGTTTTTATTGAAGGAGGTGGCGCGCATATTGTGAAGTTCTCTCTATGGCCCCCTCTGCTAAGCCCCTGCATACAGAGGTAGAGAACCACATAATAGGTGACGAGACTAGAGTCTAGGAAGTACTCCTAGATCAAGAGTCAAGCCCTATTCTGCCTTTAGTGACAGCGGGGATTTAAGTTGCTGTGGTTTTCGTTCTAATCGTTAATAATAAAGGGAAAAAAGGAAGGGAAATGCCTAGAGACTAGATCTAAAGTGACTAGGGGAAAGGGGTCTACGAGAAGGGATTCCATCCGCTCCAAGGAGTGTACCAGGTCTCATATTCGCCGCAATAAGCCGTTTTAACATGTTCTATCTCAATCTCATCTACCTAGGGCCCTGCTCATGCCGCTCTCCACTCACAGGCAACTAGATAGCCTGTCATAGCCATCGAGAATAGAACAGAGGTAGTTATACTGACCAAACCTTCGAAGGAATCATGCCCTTGAGGCGTATTCCCATGGCTCATACCTTCTTAGACAATGTCTTGGTTCGGATCGCAGTCTCCCTCGGCGGCGTGCTAACCAGAGCACCCGCTAGTACAACTCAACACACAATAGTGAATATAAATGGGAAAGATGATAGCACAGCCCACCAGGGGCTGGCCTGAATGTGCAGAGGGCTTAATCCAGGACTACAGAGGTATACCTAAATCTATTCAACTTTCTACAAATAATAAAACAATACATAAAGGGGAATCAAATAACAACAACAGGCATCTCGACCAACGTGGTAGCATGTCATAAGTTGGCATACCACGTCGACCGCCCTTCCTTCTATAAAAACCTCTCTCGTATCTATGGGGAAAAACTATGAAAAACCCCGAGAGGGAAAAGAATGGAACGGGAATAAGAAAATAAGGATAAGGGCACTACGTCTATATAAGCGACGCATTCATGCCTCTTTGTGAGGTTATCCAATAATCTCACAATATGTGCCGTTTATGTGTGTGTGCATATGTTGTGTCTATTATTTATTTGTATTTTGTGTATTACTTTAATATGAGAGATTTCTTGATTTAATTTGTACCTGTTGAGTCCAGTAGTTGATATCGAGTTGATCCCCTATCCTCCATCCCCACGCGCGTGGCCTTGTGCCGTGATCTCCCCTTCACTCTTAGTTGGATGACAGTTTACCCCTCTGCCCCCTTACCACCTGGTGAAGCTGCAATCCGGCGGTTTGAGACAGAAGGCTGTGATGGAATCCCTCCTTATTCACAGTGTCCTTTAGTCAAGGCTTGGTCAGCTACATTCCACCTCTGGTGCTCTCCGACCCAATGATCAGGCGCTAACGGCAGGCAATGAGTGAGGCTACCCTGTTCTAATCTCTGAGAGGCAAACGAGAGCCCATGTTCCAAAAGGTGCCATAGTAGGGTGGCATGGAGACTTATAGCCATCCCCAATCGCCACGAGACAATCTGGTGCTGATATTGGTTTAGAAGCAAGGTAAGTCGATAATGAAGATACTAAAAACCGTTCCCTTCTCCCTTTTTTTTTAATAGAACTCGCGAACCCTGTAAAAAATAAAAGGGACATAGAGTAGATATGTAGGGTATCGTGGCATATAGTTGGTATATTATGGTATGTGCAAGGTATACAGGGTTAAGAACCAAAATGTGAGCGTATCTGGAAATGGGATGATTGTGGGATGCCCTTCAGCAATCTACAGAATCTCAGACTTTGGTATGTAAATCATATCAGAAAGTGTTCTATTATATGCATTCCAAAAATCATACCAACTTCCGTCCAAAGTGTTGGCCAGTACTCCACACCATTTGGCCTGCATTTGTCTTACTCACAAGGTGCTAGGTAATTCCAAGTTAATAGTTTCATTTACACACATTACTCGCACAAGAAAAATTCAGATGATAGTCTTATTAGATTTAAAAAAAACGATGCATAATAAACAACTAATAATTCAGTGTTCGCTCTAACTTGTAAAATAAAAATGAAAGATCTTGACGAAAATGCAAGGAGAATCACACCACATAACAAAGGAAAATCTACAACTTTAAAACAAATTTATTGAGTTTGACGTTACAAAAGATAATCAGTTTGGGGCAGTTAAATAGTGCTCTCGCACCTTACCTCCATTTTTTGTTAGATGTCTTAAACGTCTTAAACGCCAGTTGTCCCTTCTCGCATTGATGCCTACATTGTGGTAAGTAAGATTTCTTAAAGTTAGATTTTCTTTAAAGACTTATAAGATTAATAAGAAAGTGACGGAGGAAACGTCACGTATAACTAAATGTTTGAAACTTACAGTTTTGGTCCTCGAAATCCCAGAGCTTTTTTCAAGTTGGACGGATACTTCTTGGTTCGTAGTCATTAATTAGAAAATATTAACAAAGTTGTGAATCAAAATGTTAAAACACTGTTCTATAAAAAAGAGAATACTTGCAAAGAATAAAGACCAGGACGCTGGCTTGAAATAGAATTAGAGGCTACCCGACGCAACCAGGCGTCCACAAATCTAATGAATCAACATTATTTTATGGGCATGGACGGGGAAAAAATAAAAGAAGAACAAAATCGATTTAAATTTCACCATTACTCACCACCAGGTTTGCTCTCAAGATTCTGCCGAGTTTTGCGTTTTCAGGCAACCGAACGATAACTCTCTCTATTTCAAACTCCTTTCAAAAGGGAACTAACCGAAATCCTGCACTCACCCCTTCTACAAGTACCTCAATAAGAAAGATCAACCAGCCCAAGCTCCACGTCAACTGTACTGAACGTTCCAACACCCTCCCCGATCCCTAATCCCTAAGCCTAAATCAAAAGATACCCAGCAAACTCCTCACTGAAATAACACCGAAGCTAGAACTGCTTGCTTATAAAACACGGCTCATGATGCATCACCCCCATCCTTGCATCAACATTTAACCCAGACTGTGCCCTCCTCACAACATCAACCCCAGAAACCTCCGTATCCAAACCCAAAGCATCGTCAAACCTATCCCATCACTGATAAAGGGCACTTTGGCTGAAATTAAAGCGGGACTTAAAAGGTACCGACAGAAAGGTGGGAGTGAGATGAAGGTTACCTTATTTTACAAGTTGTGGTTAAAGAGCGCTAGGAGTGACAGGGATCCAGTGAATGCTCTACACAAGTGCAGTCCGAACGGTATCCGTTTTCAAAGTCCCGTACCAAAATTTCTTTAACGTTGGTAAAAAATTGCGAATAGCCGAAAAGCTAAATTGTCATCATCAATTGTTTACTTATTCTAAACGTAAATAAAAACTACATCCGCACAAGAATGCGAAGGCTACAAAGGCCCGTGGGTCGTCCAAGAACACTAATTCGAGATCCACTCAATCTAAATAGGATCAGATGTGTGTGTGGAAAGGTTTACCGTCAAGCATCTGGCCTCAGCTACCACATCAATAACAACAAATGCCCAGGGCCCTTACCATCGGAACGTGACGGCGTGGGCCATGAAGAACTGTGTAATGCTCATGACCTTGATATTCCCATGGGTGAAACTGATAATGCAGGATCTTCGTTATCATTGCCGCAATATTGTTCTTATCTTTCCAACGAAAATGTTGGAGTCAATGCCGCCGCCGATAAAGGTGATATGGTCAATACCGGAGACTCAACGATCCTGGACGGCTGGGGCTCGTATGATAAGCAATTACAAAATGATATTTCAGGAATCTTGGTGGGTGTTGACAAAGAGGCGCAAGGAAATGAAAGCCTAGCACTTTTAGCGGGTTCAGATTCGGAAACCGCGTCCGAACGCAGAAACAACAACTCCAGTTTATACGACGATGAAGACCTGTGGCCGGCCGACGACCAAACAAGCAACTCCAGTGGGGCTGGTGAAGGTCGCGATCAACAAGACGAAGTTTCAAGCAGAGATTCATATGAAGACGACGGAAATTTTCTGACGGACAGTTATGAGGACAGTGATGAAGATAGTGTGGATTCGTGGAGCAACGAATTAACTGGTTTGGAATATTATTCTATTATAATTCATCTAAAATACTTTATTGCATACTTCCCAGACCTCACTGAATCTCAGATTGTATTGTTACGGTTGATGCAGTGGAAGCTTGAGTGCAGCATTTCAGATTCAGCTTTTATGAAACTTCAGATTGTGCTCGGTATGTTAAACTATGTTAAAAACTACCAATTAATGTTCAAGGCTTAAACGAACGAATCTCAATGTTCAAGGCCCAGCAACTTCTCGACGAATGGACCAAATTTAGTATGGTCAAGTATCCATGCTGTATTAAAGGTTGCATGGCGTACTACGGCAAGTATAGTGAAATTTCTTCGTGTCTTTATTGCAGCAAGCCTCGGTAACGTTTTTGTTTGGGTTAGTTAATAATAAATAAATTAGATTCAAAGATGGGACTGTTGAAGAAATTGGCTACTTTTATTTCTTCCCGCCGGCACAGCAACTTATGGTTCAACTGCAAGGGAAGGACCGTGAAGAGGCAATGCTTTATCGCCACAATTCAACTTTTGAAAACCCTGAATGGATAGCAGGAACAAAAGCGATGGATGACATATTTGATGGTCGTCACTATCGAGAACTTGTACAGAAAAACATTTTCACACGCGAACGGCCACACGACATTGCTTTTTTTTTCTCGACGGATGGCTTTCTAGTTTTTGATCAGTAAGGCATTTACGATGGATGTGTCTTTTGTGGTCTTACAGAATTTTAAATATAGGGGCAAGGTTGATGCTTGGCCCATGCTGTTCCTTAACTTGAATCTACCGCCAGAGGAACGGGTGAAGAAGGATAACATTATGGTGGTCGGTCTGCTTTCGTCGAAACCAAAGGACATGAACTCTTTTCTTCATGTTCTAACAGATCACATGCTGGATTTTGGGAGTATGAGCTAGTTCAAGTTATTTATTGACCATTTCAAGGTTTAGGAATGGATTATACGAGCCACAAGAAGGAGAAGAAAAATGTTCGGGGGTTCATGATTGCCGTTGGTGGCGACCAGCCAGCGTTGAATCAAATAATGAACTTTAAAGGTCACAACGGAAGATGTCCATGCCGCTACTGTGACTTAGAAGGGGTTAAAGACTCGAAAGGAAAATATTATTATCCCATAACTGCTCCGAGAGATATGAGCCGTGCGGCGGTCAACAGGTCAGCCTCCAACCTTTGGGACAGGCATCTCAACACTTTTCGGATGAACTTACGCACAAAAAAATCTATTGACGACACTATTGTTAAGATTGAAAGTCAACGGCACGTGAAGGTTCGAGAAGAATTAAAGAAGAATAGCGGTGTGTACTATGCAAAATGAAACTAATAGCTCTAGGGATTAACGGGCCTTCTATTCTTCGATGTCTTCCAACGTTAAACTGGCCATGGTCTTTTGGAATCGACCTTATGCACCTCACATCCAATATCGGCAGTTACATTTTTGATCACTGGGCCGGCAAGTTCTACACAGCCGACAACGACGACTCCACGAATTTCCCTGCCGCGCACATAATTAAAAAGAAGATATGGAAGGATATCGATAAATCGTTGGAAGAGGCATCCAAGTATATGCCTACTTGCTTTGGACGTCCTCCCAAGAAGATTTTCGAAAGAACGATAAAGTACAAGACAGAAGACTGGAAGAACTGGATTATTCTTTACTCGGTTCCACTTCTGGAAGGCCCTGGACTTTTACCCCAACAATTCACAAAGCTTGGGCTGAATTCTCTGCCGCCATGCGTGTTTGCTATTCCTCTCCATCAATAACGTCAGAAAAAGTGGATTACTTGGACAATGCTTTCAAGAAGTTTTATTTGCATTATGAACGGTAATTGTAGTAAAGTATTTTATTAATCAACTTCGTTTTACTACCACTAGAGCTTACTACATGTACGAAACAAAGCGCCTTCCTTGCTGCAAGTCTGTTTTTCATTACCTCCTTCACCTCGGAGAATGTATTCGCTACCTTGGGCCTCCAACAACTTACTGGCAATTTCCCATGGAAAGGCTTTGCGGTTTACTTTTGCCCATGACCAAATCAAGAAAAAATCCTGTTGCTAACCTTGCAAAAAATATAAAAATTTGGATGCAAGTGAATATTTTAATCCATGCATATGGTATGTTGCTAAAGTATTCGCGCTAATTGCGATTTCAGGATCAAAGAACATTATGTTTTTGCAAGATTCGCCGAAATCAAAAAAACTGGTATTTTCGGAAAAAGGATCTCACGAATCCGATCTTGTCTTTACAGAGCTTCTACATCCCATGCAAGAGAACGTCAAATTAACGGATTTTGAGGTTTGTCCATGTTGGTCTTTCCGATTAAGTATTCATGAATGTAGGTCACTCTTCTGCAAAGATACTACCGGATTAAGCGTGACGAGGATCCGGATTATTTGCAGGCAGATTTAGAATTGATGCCGAAATTTGTCACCAAAGCTGCACGGTTAAGAATCGGTGAACAAAACATTTACGGGAGTTTCTTCAACCATCGCGGTCGGAAATCGAGGAATGACTCCTTCGTGGCCGCAAATATTGTCGTCGATCGCAACGAAAGCAGACGTCAGATGCCTGTTGAGCTGGTGGAAAAGTTGGGGTATGGTCAAGTGGAGTTCTACATTATTCATCGTTGGAATAATATTGTATCGAAATTGGCTCTGATTAACTGGGCGGGTAGTGACATCAATATTGAAACGCATGAACGCCATAAAATTATATTTTTTGGTAGGTTTACACGTAAAACATTTCAAGAAGTTGATAGTATCGACCGAAGTGTGGGATTCTGGAGGCGGGGAGGGAAGGTTGTGGTTGTGGACAAAGAAATATAAAACTATGAAGACAGTCTCCTTAAATTTTTCGAAAAAAAAAATATAATCCATGTCCGAGGAGGTTGATCTTGAGGATCTGACTCCAAGGTTAGTAACGGAAGCGAAAACACCATGTAAAACCTATGTAGAAGTTTGATGCGTTACACCAAGCTTGGTTTGCAATCTCAGTCGGATGCAAATCAGGTGGGAACCGTGGAACCCCAGGAGTTAGATGCTGTGTTCTCTAAACACCCCTCATTCCCAACTCCCAGCCAATCCTCCCTGCACGAAAACGAATTCACCGACCTCCTAGAAGCACCTTTTACAATGGATCCTTTCATATCAACCATCTGGTCTGATCTGCACCTACCATTGCAGGAAATTCGTCCCTCTAAATGGAATGAAAAAGCTGACTTCATTGGTCAACAAAACTCAGGTGAGAACATACAATTCCGCTCCTCCTCTTCTAATCCCTTACCCACACTTCAAGCATCCTCGACGCTTGCAAGAAGCCACTTGAATTACGTTCCTCCGGCACTGTCACCCTCAAAGTTACCTGAAAGTACAAGTTCTCAGTTAATGCCGCAACACGCAAAAGGAAGTCGCCGCCAGCCTGCCTTCGCAGCAAATAGCAACAGCAGCAGCCCATTCAAGCAACCGAGCAGGACGTCGAGCAAGACGTTTGGGCCGAGCCCAAAGTCCTCTGTTACCTGGACCAGCTCGCCTATCCCGTTTCATGGCTTTGGGCGCGACGCATCTCGGCTGAGTGGCCGTTCGCCCACTCAGCCACCCAAGCTACTTGATGAGAGCATCGGAAAAAGCACTAAAATTGAGAAAGGTAGGATTCAGTTTGGACTAAGAAAAACTCACATAGCTGTAGCCCATTTGAAGAAATCGTACATCAAGGCCAGCGAGTTGTTTCAACATTTGGTGATTAGTGATGGTGAGCGGGAGTTACTTACTGATATGAGTTTAGACCATGTTCAGGTAGGGAACCTACTTTTAAAGTTCTAATATGCATTCTAGGAATCCGTTCGCGAAGCTTGCAAGAGGTTCAATCCGAATTTGGCATTTACCTTCCACAAAATCCCATCGAATGTTAAAACGAAGATGAAGGATTATGTAAGATACAAATATTTTCTTAATAAGCTAAGGCTATTAAAGGTCATGGAAAATGTTGACGATTTCTCAGCAAAGCTCTTAAAACGCGCACGCCACGACTGGGCTGTGAATAAGATGTTGAGCCAAACCACAAATGCGCTGAAAAAAAATTTCACCAAGTCGTCAGGAAAGCGGAAGCGTTTTGATTTTGAGTCCAGCGATGAAAATGGTAGTTCAAAGCCTTCAATATATAATTAACACGTTTTATAGATTTGGATTTAAACATAATCAGCACAACAAAAAAGCGGAGGACTGTTGAAGACAAAGGTAGAATAAGATTTTACCTTGCATCAGCTCTTACTTTGTCCAGATTCACGAGCTTCCAAAATCCGCACTAATGTAGCGAAAACGTCCAGCGTTAACATGAGCCGAAGCTATTCTGACAATGGTTCATGCTTTTCTTTCTTTTCACTTTTCTCTTGATCTTAAGCCTTAGTTGATATTGCTAACAAAAGTAAAATTATTAGGCAAAGAAGATAACCGCGTCACTGCAGATGGCAAAAAAGTCGGAGACTCTCGCAACAGTAAATATTTAATACTTTTTTTTGTTTTGTTGGTCTTGAATATTAACGCAAATCATTCTTTTGTTAACTAAACAGATCTGTCGGCGAAAAAACGTGATAGAGAAGCTATCATCAACGCAGCATTACTTGGGGTAAGATAAAACTTTTTTTTTTGTTCCCAACGTTTCCATAGGTAAACCGCAGGAAGGAAAATGACGCCGACCGCAACCCAAACCCTGCCAAAAACGCAAAGAAAGCTGCGGTAAAGGTAAGGGCTGAGGTAATATTTATTCTTTATTTCGCTTTCATCCTACCTCAGTGTTTCCTCTGTCTTTTTTTTCCCTAACCCTACCTTCATACATGAAACCTATAGAAAGGTTCAGAAGGGAAACATGCAACAAAGGAAACGAAATCTAAAAGAGCCGCGACGCGTAAGGTAACATGGAATGTTTTTATATCACCATAGTAGATGTCAAAGTATATGGATACTAACCTTCCCAAAAATAGGTTTTTAGCGATATCGAGGTGGCCGAAAGTGAAACGGATGATGAAATTGAGAGCGACGACCATGTCCAAGAAAATTTGACACCAACCAAAAACGCCACAAAAGCTGCTCCGAAGGTGGAGACACGTCTTTCTAAGTGCCCTCCCTTGATTATTTATTTTTCGTGTTTAACTGAATCTGCTTGTGTATTTTATTGTTTTGTTTGAAACGTGTAGAAAGGCAGAGGCGGTCAGACATCGGCGAAGAAGATTAAGTCGGTGGTGGAGAGTGCGATTGATTGCGATAGTGACAGTGGTGATAAAGAAGAAGAAGAATTTTCGAGAAATTATGGCGGTATTGACGAAGAGATGGATCAGTCAAACGAGGATCGCCCAAAGGATTCTGACGTGACCGATGAGGAAGAGGACAACTACGCAAGCTCTGGAAATGAAGTTCAAGTGAAAAAATATGCGCATAAGGTTTTACGAACATCCTTAAACATTATCTATTAACATTTAAATTTAGAAATTATTTTCAAATGGAAACAAGAAACATCAGGCAAACCAAAAGGTATGATGCTCATTACATTCTAGTAGTTCTGATGTTTCTGTTTCCATTTGAAAATAATTTATAATTAGGCTGTAAAGAAACCACCAGTCCTCCGCAAGCAAGTAAGACCACTTTTTTTTGTTTTTGCAGATAAGATTTGCTTGTTTTAATTATATAAGGGCTCTGCTATTGCAAACGGGACACGGTCAAAGAAACTGCTGTTGATTCCTCCAAGATGTATGGAGAGGACTCTCGCCGCAGTAGGCCCAAGCCAAATTACAAGGTGTGAGGTAGCAAGGTATGAAGCAATGAAGAAAAAAAGCAATGTTTTCTCACTTTTTCATTGACAGGATATATAGGAGGGAGGAAGCATGTGATATGGGGGATTGGGGGTATGAATTTGTTGTTTTCGGCATGAAAAAAATATATTTGCTAGTAAAATGATATAAAGTGGAATGGGATTATATGTTAATGGTAAGAAAATGGTATGGATCCGTTCCATTTGTTGAGTAGCTTCGTACATAATGGTATAAATATGGCATGCAAAAGGGTCTTTTAAATTTGTCCGATTTTCATACCAAATAATTTTGTTCAAATTCCAGGATACATACCAGTTTTGTGGTATGAAGGAGGCATGAAAATGGTATATCAAGGAATAGAAATGGAAATACCTGGCACATATGGTTTGGATACCATATATTTCTTACAGGGAAAACTACCACACAGCCAAAATAACAACTAACATCACTTAGACGGCGGAGTACATCTGTCCTTTAGGTGCTCTGTGGACTTGCTCTGCTGGAGCAATTCCTTTACTCTTCTCCCCTACCCCCTAGTCGAAGCTAGGTAGGGAGGGATGGGTCAAGAGAAGATCACAGTTTAGTGGTGTAGAGGGAGAGTATCGGGCAAATGGGATGGAGATGGTTTGTTTAGGGAAATGGAGGGATAGGGGGCCAGCGTGAGATGAGGTGAGGGTTGCGAGGAGGAAGAGGTGCCAATGAGAGAGGGTTGTGGGGAGAGGGAGGTAAAGGGGGATTTATCGCGGAAGACGGTGATGTTGGCTCCATTGTCGATGATGATAGGGTGGAGGGACTTTGAGGGTGTAGGTTGGTTGGGTGATGAGGTTGTTGAGAGAGTGAGGCCGGCGAATGAAATGAGGGTGGGGGTGTAAAGAGCCCAGTTTCGTGCCGGGCTTAGTAAAAATCCTCCTCATCAATGTCGTCATAGAGGTAGCTGTTGTCATCTTCGTCCATGGTGTCATTGAGGTTCTCATCTGTGTTGTCGATTTCTTCTTTGGTGGTCAAATGGATGCGTTCGGTTCCAATGCGGGGGTCAGGGGTTGCGCAGTCGTTTGCGAAGTGCCCTTGGCCACCGCAACGAAAGCATGTAAGTGTGCTTGTTTCTGAGTCTTTATTGTCCTTGTTTTGAGGGTCTTGCGTGCTAGGTTCTTTTTGGTGTGCTGGTCGCTGTGTGTTGCGTGGGGTGGGGGGTTGTCGGGGTGGAAGGCGTTGGTAGTTACCCTGGAATGTTGTTTCTATTAATTCCAGGTTGGCGTCCGAGGTTACGGGCAATGGCTCCGCGGCCTCGTGGGGGGGGGGGGGGGGGAAACGCGCCTGTCGTCTGCCTTGGGGAAGATTTCCTTGATCTTGGTGGTGGTCGATCATGGGTGCGCCATGGTAATTTATGTCGCGAGCTTCATTACGGAGGGCGTTGATAGCTTGGTGTATGGTGGTGATATCAGGTCGGTTGCGGTGAGCGTTTCGAATATGACCAAAGATGGAGGCAGGGAGACCGCGGTATAGGACATGGACGGCGGATTCAAAAGTGCGGAAGTCAGCGTATTGGGGACCGTGGGTGTTGGGTTATTGACGAGATGGAGGACTTTGCTGTGGAGTCGGTAAAAGCGATCAACGTAGTCGTCAAGGATTCTCCATCACGCATAGTTAAGGAGGTAAAGTTGTCGATAACAGCTTGGCGTTGTTCAATGGTGTTAACGCTGTAATGTTGCGAAGGAGTCGAAGGGCGTCGGCGGCAAAATGAAGTCTGGCGTTATCGAGGATGCTCTGGGTGCCGGGGGTGAGGTACTGACGAATGATCTTGATGGCGAGGTCGTTTTTGGCGCGTGTTCCTGGGAAGGGAGTCTGGCGGTTGCGGTCCCATGGGGCGAAGGTTAGTGAGTGCCTTGGCCGGCAATGACGAAGTCATGGAGACCATTTGGGGTCCCGAGCTCGAGGGCAGCAATGGCGTTAGGGACACCGGGGTTGGCGTATTGTCGATGTAACTTGGATTGAGGGTCTGGGCAGCTTTGTCGGCGCCGATGAGGCCGGTGATAAAGTTCTCCCAGGTGCCGTAGTCAGTATCATGGCCGAATGGGTGATGTAGTTGACAATTGAGGACGAGCAGTCATTTTTGCGAGGGTGGTTTTGTTAAGTTGTTTGTGTTTGAATAAAGCGTGTTGTCGAGCGTTATTCAGACTCTAATCTTCTAAGATTTGTTGAGGAAAGGTTACTTTATTCTGACGACTGCAGTCGCCCTTTATACCCATATCGCGGTAAATACTAGTAGATATTTTATTTATTCATTTATTACATATCTTATATACTTCACACTACTACTATTGATTTGACTATGAGACCAACAACCATATTCATATTCATATCATCCACTCCACAATTCTTTTAATCCCACGACCCTCCTGCACACGCTGAACTACTACTACTACTGTAATCATGGGATGAGCTCGAGTAATCAGACGTGGACGTTGTGTAGTTGTTGTCTGACGTCCATGCATCATTGTTATGCGTGCTCCAGTTGTGTTGGGGCCGGGTATATTCGTGTGGGTGTTGTTATGCGTGGATGACGTGGAATCATCTTGAGACGGCGACGATGACGACGACGTGTGATCGCAACTGCTACCAGTAAGAATAACCTTTGAAAGAGTCAGTAAAAAAAACACCAATCATTTCATATCTAAACAAACACTCACCCTGTTGTTATTCTGCCCCACAGTATTAAAAGGCCTCAAGGTTTGCTGAGACCGCGCATTGTAGGAAGGTTGGATAGGCTTTTTAACGTCTTTGGAAGGTTGGATGGGTTTTTTAACGTCTTTGGAAGGTTGGATGGGTTTTTTAACGTCATTGGAAGGTTGGATGGGTTTTTTAACGTCATTGGAAGGTTTAGGCGGGTTGTCGGTGGTGGTGGGTTGAGTAATCTTGCTCTTTTTCTATTAGACGGTGGAAGGTGAGTGTCTTTGGTTTTTTAGGGGAAAAGGTACGCCAATGTGGGGAGGGAAGGATGTACTTTCTTTGAACAAGTTCTGGATGGAGAATGTGGACATGTTCTTTGTATGCGGAGGGTGTTGACTTGCTTTGCTCTGGGACTAAAGGTAGACTGCTGTTTGGGATGATGGAGAATAAACCTCCTACCGCCATTCCTTTTTATCCTACACTCTCCAAGTTTGACGTACATCCACATTAATTAATTACTTGCACGTTCTTCAAGTTCAACGTTGAAGGCACAGCCGCTCTCATATGCCCAGTGAGGGAAATTGTCGAAAGGTTCGACTCTATAAGAAATTGTCAAGTTTGTTATGAATTAATATTTAATAAAAAGAATTATTAAAAGTATAGACTATTCTGGCACAGAACCGTCATCATTTTATGGTTAAAGGTGTACACACCAGCAAACATAATAAATAACCTTTAAAACCAATACACACCCCTGGGTGCGTAATCTGACCTATCTTCCTATAACATGGATCCCTCTTTTTCTCGAAAAGATTTGGTTCCTGAGCTTTAGATGATACAAAAAGGCTTACCATTTATTTATTGGACTTTCTTCTAAAAAACAGAACAACTAGATCCGAGCGGCGCGTGAACTAGACTGCCGAGCACCGCTAGATGGGAATCGACGAAGCGCTGGGGATCAAAAATTCACTAATAATGAAAGAGTGACAGAACCAAAATATTTGTAGCTATGCTTATAGGGGAGGGACTTTAAAGTAATCCGATACCACAGCATTGGCAAAGAGTTTACATATCTTTTTTAACACTTTTTTTATGGGAGCACCCAAAAGCACGCTTATTATATTTTTCATCGGTTTATTTTGGAAAAAAAAAAAGGTAAACAAAAAAACCTAAACACACATACAAAAAAGCACTACAAGCAAAGGCCTAAACATACAGACAAAATCCCAATATCGCACGTTAACATAAACAAAAGATACATAATGAGTTGAACAATCCAAACAGAACTGTTTAATCCCAAGATCCACCATCACAACTATCATCGTAGGATGAGCTCGAGAAATCCGAGGTGGACGTTGTGTAATTGTTGTCAGACGTCCATGAATCATTGTTATGGGTGCTCCAGTTGTGTTGCGGGGGGTTATCACGTGTGGATGACGTTGAATTGTCTTGAGACGACGATGTGTGATTGCAACTATTATCATCAATACACTAAAACAACCAAATCAGTCCAAACCCATCATTTCATTCCCAAAAAAAAAAAAAAAACTAAAACACTCACCCAATTATTATTCTGGCTTAAAGTATTGGAAGACCTCAAAGTTTGCAGAGACCGCGAATGGTTGGAAGTTTGTATCGGTTTTTTAACGTCTTTGGAGGATTTAGGGTCGGACATTGTTCGCTTGGTGAGAGGGTGTACTTTGATCTATGCTAAAGGTAAAACTCTGGTGTTGTAATGATGAAAAATAGATCTCTTCACCATCCTTTTATCCTACGCTCCAGTTGACGCACATTCACCGTGTTTAGTTGCACGTTCCTAAAGTTCGACCTCCAGTTTGACGCACATCCACTGTATTTGTTGAGTTGCACGTTTCTAAAGTTCACACCTTGGCGGCATAGCCCTATCATCTCATTTTCCCAATAAGGGAAATTGTTGAAAGGTTCGGCTACACTCTCCAAGTTTGACACGTTCTTTAAGTTCAAACAGCAGGTTCGACCCTATCCGAAATTGTCAGGTTTGGTTCAAGGCCTGAGATGATAAGGCGAGTTTCATTGATCAATCGCAGAGTAGAGTGTTCAAGCCTTAACAAAAGTGTCGGACTACACAAGGTACTCCATGTGTGTGCGTGGACGATTTATGTTTTAATTAATATAACTTTGCGAATGAGTAGAGTTGATCTTTATTGGGAACGTGGTTTCAATACTTACATGAACATAAGCTTATAGACGTCGACACACAGTGGGACGCATATATAGAGTTTACTACAAGTATCGGAGAAAAAAAGAAAGTATGAGAAAGAAAATATAGAAAGTCAAAATCAAAAAACACTTTTCTTTACAAAAAAATCGTAAACACATTTTTATTTTTTCGCAAGGCAACAAAAAGCGGGCAAAGAAGTACATAATGCATAAAAAAAAGGAAGGATACTACCACGTGCAAAAAAGGACAAAAAACCCAACATTCATCCCATCCACATCAAGACCTCTCTCCACGAAGACGTCGTGCAAGCTGAATATCCTTTGGTTGAATCGTGACTCTCTTTGCATGAATCGCCGCAAGGTTGGTATCCTCAAACAAACCCACAAGGTAAGCCTCTGCCGCCTCTTGCAACGCCCCAATAGCAGAAGATTGGAACCGAAGATCCGTCTTAAAATCTTGCGCGATTTCACGGACGAGACGTTGGAATGGGAGTTTGCGGATTAAGAGCTCGGTTGATTTTTGATAACGACGGATTTCACGAAGGGCGACGGTACCGGGGCGGTATCTGTGGGGTTTCTATCATGGGGGTACACAAAAGGGAGTATGGTTAGAAAGTTGGATAAATTTTTGCAAGTGGCAAATTTCATGACGGTCTCGAGTGAGACGGATGGGATGATGGAGACATACCTTGACACCACCAGCGGCGGGGGCGGACTTGCGGGCAGCCTTTGTGGCGAGCTGCTTACGGGGAGCTTTTCCTCCTGTGGACTTGCGGGCGGTTTGCTTGGTCTAAGAGATTGATGTGGAAATAAGGGATTGGGGAGGGAATGAGGGGTCAGCCACATAAAAGAGAGGAGAGATCACTTCCAGCTGGGGGCCTGGTAGAGCAGGTGAAGAAGGAATGGGGTGGGGAAGGTAAAGATGGAGAAAGGAGGCATGAAAGGTGAAGGTGAAACTTACTCTGGCCATGACGGACTCGGACGAGACGACTTTTTTTGAGTGGAGGATTTGGAAGGAAGGTGGATGAAGAGCAGAGGTTAGAGTTTAGCTGGCTATTGAAAGAAGATAATGTGCTCTCATATTTGGTGTTTGAACTTACCCTAAAAGAGTTGAGTTAGTATTGTTGTAGTGGTGACGATGTGATGGTCGATGACGGCCGTCTTTTGAGTGATCAAAGGAGACGACGGAGTGGCAATAACTGTGTGATGCGAAGTTTTCAAAAATGAAAAATCAAAATTGGGGTGGTTGATGGATGGGTGTGTGTATTATTAGTTTCACCCCTCAAGAGTCCAGCAGCAAAAATTTAAATTTACTTGAGTGTGTAAAGAAGGGTATTGGGCGTATTCAATTAGTTATTGATTAATTATTTATATGTTTAGGGTGAATGTAAAAAGTGACAGCTTTTCTTTCTTCCTTGAGGGTTTGAAATGCGTTTTGTTCAATATATGATAATGATGTATGAACATGCACTCTCATTCCACCTCCTTCAACGCTGGTCACCGCAAGAGACCCTTCTTACACGAATGCATGCGTCTTCCTCTATCTCTACACATTGACGGCTGTTTACTCGACCCGTCAGATCAAAAGGCATGAAAATTAGCGCGTGGTGAGAAACAAAAAAACTTTTTAACGTACGTCTGTGTAACATTCGTTGTAACAAGACATATATCACTGCATCAAAAACAGTATTCCTTCTCCAAATTCATTCAGGTTGGCTGAGGCGTCTGCATGGAATTTATTTGTATTTAAAAAGTTTATTTTGTTTGTTTTGCGTGGTTTACATTGACGAGTGTACACGTAAACATTCTGTTCTAAACAAAGAGGTTAGCTCATTTCAAGAGATATAAAACAAGTTTAGAAAATCAACTTACATTTCCCTCCGCATTCCAAACATCTTTACGACGTAGTACTCCTCACATCTCCTTTACATATCTCCCTTCCATCACGACGTATACGTTGCACCGCCATTGGATGGTCCCTCCCTCCCATTATTTTCTGTATTCATCACAGGAGTCGTCCCATAGTTCCAAGACCCACCACCATTGACTTGACCCTGTCTTGTAGACTGTTCAGGGTTCATTGAATTCAAATTGGGTCCACGATCCATTGGCATTGTGGCACTAGGAGGATTATAGTTCCATGCACCACCACCGTTATTCATGGGGTTAATGGGAGGTCCTGGCAATGTTCCTGTAGACGGCGCGTAGTTGTTCATGGCGTTGACTTGAACTCCTCTTTCCATCGGTGTCGTTCCAATCGGCGGTGCATAGTTGTTCACAGCATTGATATAAACCCCTCTCTCAACCCCATTAGCCGGTGCATAGTTCCACGTCGAAACCCCTCCCATCCCATCCCTCCCCGCCTCCACCGCCTGCGTCAAACCCACCGGCTCATCATCCCCAATCGGGTACGACGACAACGGTACCTCCGCGGTATACCCTTGCCCTTCATCCCCATGCGCCTGCGGCGGCGGTTGCTGATACCTCGTCCCCTGTAAGATCGATTCTGGGGTACCGCCGGTTGCGGGTACACCCTCCTCGCGTTCATGGCGATCCCTGAATTCACGAACCCGCGTTGAGACGTGAAGGTAGGGTTTTGGACGACGAAACGGGGTTCTTGGGGTTGTGGGGGTGGGGGTTGAGAGGGGGGACGGAGTTCGAGATGACTTCGATTGTAGAGTCGTTGTCGGTGTCAGAGTCTTCGTCGGTGGTTGGGTGATTTTTTTGGGTGTGGGGGTTTTGGTGTAGGTTTTGTAGAGGTAGATGGAGAGACCTGTTGCGAGTATTGCGATGAAGAGGGTTCCGAATGTGGCGCCAAGGATGACGCCTATGTTTGAGGGTGATGATGGGGATGGGGATGGAGAGATTGAGGTTGGGATCGTTTCGGTGGGGGTTAGTGTTGTGGGTATTGAGGATGTGGGAGTTTCTGATGTGGATGCGGTAGGTAAACCCATTAACCCTACCACGAAGTAACCGACCCTATCACAGGAGCAGACAACTTGAGTCTTGTTTATAGATTGCATCGTACAAGATCTTGTTGTCCACACAACATTCCCTGCCGATGCGACATTCACAACCCCACAAGCAATCCTCAAGTTCACCTCCTCCTCAGGCAGCAAAGCCGTGACTCCGGAAAATCTTGAACTGATTGGCACAGATACCTCTACACGTTCACTTTTCTCTGTAACGCTGAAACCCGCACTCATCCCATCCACCCCCACGATCTCCAAAAACGGCATAACGTCATTAAAATCTTGGAAAGGCGACCTCCCAACATCAAACACCAGTTTCCCACCTTCACCCACCACACATCACCCTCAAACACCCTCTCTCATCCACCACACTCTCAACAAAGCCTTCCCCAAAACTCATCAAACACATCCGATTCGTCCCTCCTTGAATCCGATCAACACGAAACTCCACATCAACCGCAGCAGTCTGAATCACCCTCCCTGACTCCCCACACGACAATCCATCAAGATAACACGACTTAATTGATTCCAAAGTCGCCAAAAATGCTGACGAGATAACCGTGTTAAACCCTCCCCCACATCACCCCGGAAAACACTCCAACAACATTTCCCACCTCCGTCTCCCCAATACACCTCCCCACCTTTTTTCGCGTTCTCAATCATCCCCGTCACAATCGTCCTCAATAACACCATCATCGAGTTTGCTTGAAATACCGTCACCCCACTTAACCCCGTCGTCATTCATTCACACGACAAAATGATAGCATGAACGGTCCATTCCCACTATCATCAAGATAAACCAACCCACTCCCCATAATCGTCTCTAAAACCCCCAACACCCCACTCCTCAACTCCATCCTCATCCCAACACCCAACCCTGTATCATACAACGCAACACTCACCATCCCCACCCCCCTCACAGCAGCATCCACATCCCCGTCCCTCGTAAACCCCAATGCAACAACATCATTCAAGTAACTCAACGCCGGGTTTACCGTCTGTCGACGGACTTTTGTGGCAGAGATGACGGTGATGGACATATGTTGTGCGAAACGGTTGCGGACGGTGAAGCGGTCGGTGATGGTGGCGCGGATTTGGTAGGAACCTTTTGTAAAGAGGGAGGGAAGGTGGTGGAATGGGAGGGAACGCCGATGGGGAGCCAGATGTTCGAGGTGGTTGTTTTGATGTGCCAGGAGTAGGTGAGGGGAGGGGAATCTGAGATCCATCTGCATATACGTCAAAATGTCAACCAACAACTACGTCTTGTAAAATCAAACAAAGTCCGTGGGGAAATGCTTGCGCTTACCCTGTACATCTAAACACGGTCGAAAACTCTATCCCAACCTGTCCCGACACCACCTCGCAATACCCCCCTCTCGGTTCATCCCCAACCCTAAACGCCACGACGCACTAGCTGCCCTCCATTCCCCATATCCTCACAACAACCCCAACGCAATACACCGCCCCCGGATTCAACGCCCCCTGCGATATCCTTAAATCCGGTCCACTCCCCGCTCGACTTAGATCAAGCGTCCCGAACAGCGTTGAAGCACACGCTGTGGAGGGTGACCATGTGTATGTGACGGCGGTGCGGGAGGTGACCGTTGTAGGGTCGAGACGGGTGAGGATGGTGAGACCTTCGGAGAGGAAAACGTCAGGGGATTTTTGGAGGGAAGGGAGATGACGGGGATGTTTCGATTCACCAACGTCACCGTCACTATTCAAACTGTTAGATTTTCTCATATGAAGATATATTCATACCGGCTTCCGAAACTCCCACAGCACCTGTTCTCGTATTCTTGACCGTTAAAAAAAACTGATAAACCCCAACCCCTAATAACCCCGAAAAATCTGCATTTAACGCCATGCTCTGAACAGGCGCTCCTGTGATTGACACGCAGCTTTGGAGGTTTCGGAAACACGACCATTGAAACTCATATGTGGTAAAATCCGTCACTGCAACGCCACCGCTCGTAAAGAACCCTCTCAATTTTACGTTGCCCACAGGTAGCATCATCTGACCCCCACATTCACATTAATATTCTCAACCCCTGTTTCAAGCATCACCGTTGACGTCCCCAGATTCCCATCTGTCGCCGCAACGACGAGCTGGAAAAAGAATTTCGACGAGGATGGGAGTGATAACGGGGGGATCGTTAATGTGAATCGATTCGCGTGGAGGGGGTTTATGAAGAAGAAGAATCCGTTTGTACCGTTCAGATAGGTCCATGTTATGGATGGGGTTGAGGGTGTGCAACCTGCGAATGTTGATGTTTTAGCGAGGAGGTGAATAGGTGTTGACGGGGCGATGGGTTCACGTGGTGATATGACGGTGACGGAGGGGAAGGATGAGGATGAAAGAATTCGGAATTGACGTGACGCTGTGGATGTCACGCCAAACAGGTTCTTCAGGGATACAGAGATGCTGTACGTTCCTGGATTCAGGAGTGACGCTGGGAGTGTCAAGGTTGAACGGTCTGTGAGAAATGCGTTGCGTTGTGTTGAGAGAAATGTGGCGAGGTTTGGCATGAATAATCCAGGGGTTACGGGTGATACTGAAAACACCGCGTCGGTGAAAACATCACCACCCCTGTTGAGGATTGCGTGAGATCGATGTTGAGGCTCCCACAAACAGGGATATCCTCAGGTCCCTGCATCACAATGATAGGAGATGATGGGGTATCTGGACCTGCTACAGCGATGGTCCCACTGCTGCTATCCGAAAACGCGGCATTGAACGCAACAATCACGTTATTCTTTAAACTGATAGCAGGTACCGCCAAAAACGCTGCCAACAATCTCTGATCCAGATTCATCACGCTGTCATCCTTTTTTCAAATCGTACCCTGCATTCCGATGCGAACCCGGCCCGCGCAAGACGTGGTAACCCGTCGTGCCATCTGTCACGAAAAAGTCGTCACAGGGTCGGGAGGCGGTGAGATCGGATGAGGGGTTGGTGTCGACCATAGTTGTGAAGAGAAGGGAGATGGTGGAGGCGTCGTTGGAGAGTTTTGCGGAAGTGAGGAGTGGTGCGCGGGTGTAGTAGAAGAGCGTGAGGTTTTGACGGGTATCTCCGAATGGGAGGGCGAGGTCGTTGCGCCATAACAACTTTTCTGAAGGTAATGTTGGGGGAGAAGGGTCAGAGTAGACGAGAATGTACTCGACCAACGTAGAAGTTGATAAAGTGGGGACATCACATTCAGCTGTACTGGAACTAGCGATTCGTAAAGCAGTTGAAGTGACTTTTGGGACCGTTGCAAAGACACATCTCGCAGAGTTCCCATAAAATGGGAAAAAATTCGACCCCGTGAACGTCAAAGTTTGCAGGTGTGCTAACGTAAACCCTATCCGTTGAAACTCCCGTTATCGAACTCACGGGATTATACAACCCTATTGACGTTGTCACGGACGCCGACGACCCCACCACCGATATTCTAATAGGGAGCGTCACATTAAAGTCCTCTACAAGACTAAACACTCTCCTCACATTCACCTCACCTCTGAAACGGCGTCACCGTCATCAAATCTCCCGGCGCGATCCCCGTCGTATTAATCTCAATCCACACAACCCTGGCGTCAACCCAGCTCCAACCACATCAAAAAAACTCCCTCCACTGTTTGGCAACACAGTCGGTTCAACCCGCGTGACGACAAGTCACAAGTCGTTCCACTTCCATTACAAACATTACATGCATCCACCACCGCTGTCCGTTCACTACTCCCATGCAGTCCAGACATGTCGTGCCGTTGCCACGCATATGCCGCAGACGTCGAAAGTTTTTGGAGAGCCGGGGGAGGGTGCATGTGCCTATGCAGTCGGTTGTGAAGAGGGTGGGAGTGGTGGGGGAGGGACATTGGCCACGGCAGTCGCGTTGGTCGAAGAATGAGCAGGAACCGCAGGTGAAGATCTGACCGGGGATGAGACATGGGTTTATCGTTGGGGATGGGGATGGACCTTTGGATAAATCGTTAGAATGTGGTTTATACCTTGTTAAACTTACTTCTCGCTTTTAACATTAAAAGGACGCGACATATCACAATATGG
The DNA here is from genome assembly GCA_025449115.1 of Chytridium lagenaria. Classification (NCBI taxonomy): domain Eukaryota; kingdom Fungi; phylum Chytridiomycota; class Chytridiomycetes; order Chytridiales; family Chytridiaceae; genus Chytridium; species Chytridium lagenaria. The sequence continues at coordinate 46,161 of JAHLKC010000187.1, forward strand.
TAAGAGAGTCAGATCAAGTGATTTATAAGTAATACAAAATGTTCATTATAATACTTACGTGCGTCGTTGTTGTAGTTGTCAAACGTGGAGATGCTATAAAATAGATGATTTAGAAAACCAGAATAGTATTTTAACTTTTACCTTGAACAGTTACGTTTCCGCTTTGAGTAAACGTCGACAGTCCTCCCGAAAGCAGCGGCAGACTGCTCCTTGTCCATTCTCGCGTCCTCATTGACTGCTGACAGCATCACCGCATTAGTAGGACTAGGCGGCACGATAACCGCATTCGCTACCTCCACCGAGGAGGAGAGCCTCGGTGATGGAGACGTGAAGGATTCTTGGGTTTTTATGACGGGGGGGTCACAAAAGGTGTCACCACATTTGATAGCACGAACGTTTGAGATGATGGCGTTGGTGAGATTGTTGGGGAAGGAGAAGGTGTGGGTGAGATTATGACAATCGATAGTCCAGGTAATGGCTCAAGAGGTGTCATCGCATTTGATAACACGAAAGTCTGGGATGTTGTTGTTGGTGTTTTTGGTGGTGACGTGAGTTGTAGGGCGGGTGTAGGTTCAATAACCACCGTTGAAGTGGCGACAACTTCCGAGTATGTTGATGTTTGGACAGTGGTTATGGATGTCGGTTCATTGGGCTTTAATTGAATGTATATGGGTACAGCAGATGATGCCAACGTAGATGACAGGATTGATGTTGTCTCTGTGGATAAAGTTATCTGTAGTGTTTTTGATGCAGATACCGCGCTAGTTATTGTTGAGATCAAATCCGCGCTGTCAGAATGCATGGAATATGCAGAAGACGTAATACTTTGTTCATCTGACAAGCTCATGGAGCTGCTTATTGAAGCGAGCGCTTGAGCGCTTGCCGTTTCGGAAAAAGTTGATTTGGTCGTTGAAAGCGATGATGAAGCGTCTGAAATAGACGTAGATGAATATGTAATTTCCGAGATAATTGATGTAGACCCTAACGTAAGCGCGGTTGAATCTAATTTGATTGATTGGACTAAAGACGTGACTGCCTCTACGGTCACCTCCGCAGTAGATAATATTGTTGACGAAATTGTTTCTGTTTCCGTTGCTGCTGACGACGTGAGGCCCGTTGAAGCTGATGAAGATATCGATAAGCTAGAAGTTGATGCTCCAGTGGAGGTCAAAAAAGACTCTGAAAAGCTCAATGCTGACCCTAAATTCGTCAACAACGTGGAGCTAGTTGAAGTCGATAAAGAGTTGGATGTTGTTGTGGCAATGGAAGTCGACAAAGACTCTGAAAAACTTGACTCTGACCCCAAACTCGTTGAGGATGTCAACGTGTTTTCTGTTACTGTCGACGTCAAATCAAAGGAGGTCGATGAACCATCTAAAGAGCTGATAGTGGGTACTGGCTCTGTATTTGTAGACGGCGTTGAGCTTATAGAACTTGAACCCAAACTCGTTGAAGATGTCAACGTGTTTTCTGTTACTGTCGACGTCACACCAAAAGAGGTCGATGAACCATCTAAAGAGCTGATAGTGGGTACTGGTTCTGTATTTGTAGACGGCGTTGAACTTATAGAATTGATGAATGCCCAAAGAGGTTGACGTGATGAATGTAGCGGATGTCGATGAGGCTCTAAAAGGGTAGAGGTCGTTATATGTAATGAAGCTACCTCAGTCATCATCAACGTGGAAACGATAGCGGATGTTGATGAGGACTCTAACAAGCTGGAAATTTCATCTGCACTCGCGACATTGGTGGTAGATGAATATCGTGTATCTATAGATGTCGTGACAGAGCCTACTGGCGGAGTGGTGGACGACATACTGGTAGACGTGGTCTGAGACTTCAAGTCACTGAAGATCTGGGAGTCATCACTTGGAAACACTAGAGAAACAGCTGACGTCGAAGTATCGACCGTCGTATTGTCTCTAATGTTGAAATAGCTGAAGTTGCGCCATCAGATGACGCGGTACTGACCAAAAAATTGAGTTCCAATGGAGCTTAAAACAGATGTATCTGTCCCAGATATGAACAGAGTGAAACTCGAAACTGTAGGCTGAGAGCTTTCCGAAGAAGTCGTAGAAGGTGCAGTTGAAATAACATCAATGCTTAATGCAATGAGAGTGGATGAGTCTGAAGAAGATGTCATCCGATCTGCCGACAGGCTCTCGCTCGCTACCAACGGACTTGATGCCGATACGCTTTGTGAGGCAAAAGATGATAAGGAGCTGGCTGGCTCCAGGGCTGTTGCTGATGTTAAGTGCGATGCAGACGCTAATGGCAGATCGGAAGGCACAGACAATGTGTCTACCATTGACGTTGACAATAAGCTTGTTACTAAGCTATTTTGAGAGGTGGAAGCCGCTTCCGCTAGATCAATTAAGCTAGTCGAGCTTAAATATGATGTAGGTTGCTCCACCATTATAACGTCATTTGTTGAAACAGATTCTGGAAACGACGTTGACGGAACAGATACTGCGTCGAACGAAGATGTCATCGTTTCCACCAAACTCGTCACATCCGTCATCGATGACGACGTGGTTGAGACGTGTATACTTTCCTCACTTAGGCTGGATTGAGTCATAATTCTGACTGTATCTACGTGACTGGTGAGAAAAGCGCTGTTCTATGCGAATTATATTACCTAAGGTTGCGGACGAGGTTTCTAAATCTTTTAGAGGCGAAATCGTCTGTACCAGAGAATTGGCTGTGCTCTCTAACGTTGACGGTTTTGGTGTCCGACGGCTCCAGCAATTTTTCCGAAGATGCAGTCAGCGTGGCGTAATCTCTTGAAGTATCTCCTGAGGAATATGGAGTCTCGGTAATAGCCGTAGGGCTCGAAAAATATTCTGTAATCGACGGCGTCTCGGAAGTGGCAATCGTCTCAGTTGTTAAGATTGTAGCGGTGTCTGAGTCTGTGATGATTGAAGGGGTGTCTAAGTCTGTGGAAGTCGTCACCGTCGAGCTCTCCACGTTTATCTCCGAAAAAGGGCCTAGAGAATTGGCTGTGATCTTTAGCGTTGCCGACTCTGTCTCGGTAGGCTCCAGCAGGTTTTCTGAAAATGTAGTCCACGTGGCATAATCTTTTGTAGTATCTGCCGAGGAATATGAGGTCTTGTTATAGCCTCAGAGCCAAAAAAGATTCTGTGATCGACGCCGTCTCGGAAGTGGCAATCGACTCAGTTGTTAAGATTGTAGCGGTGTCTGAGTCTGTGATGATTGAAGGGGTGTCCAAGTCTGTGGAAGTCTTCACCGTCGAGCTCTCCACGTTTGTCTCCGAAAAAGGGCCTAGAGAATTGGCTGTGATATCTGCTGAGGAATATGAGGTTTCTGTTATAGCCGCAGGGCCTGAAGAAGATTCTGTGATCGAGCCGTCTCGGAAGTGGCAATCGACTCAGTGATTAAGATTATAACAGTGTCTGAGTCTGTGGAAGTCTTCACCGTCGAGCTCTCCACAGTTGCCTCGGAAAATGAGCCTTCCATCGAAGTGTCACTTAAGGTAGCTAAGTCTGTTGAAGCTTCCAACGTCAAACTCTTCTCCGTGTTCTCCGATATCGTAGAAGTGTCAAGCTCGACACGACTCGTTATCTCCTCCACCGCCCTACTCTCAACACTAGTCTCCTCAGCAACAACAGTCGTCACATCCACAGACGAAGCAGGGGGAGATTCCTCCGTACTTCTATCAAACAATGTGATGACAGGCAGTTCTGTCATAATTGATGCGTCTGCGGTCCTCGAGTCTGCGTAAGTCCATGTCGAGGTAGCAGAAATTAAAATCGTTTCAGAGGTGGAAAGGGGTGGGTCGGTGAGAGTAAAGAGTTCGTGGAGGAGTGGTAAGTAGCCGGTAAAGTTAAAGAAACATGCTCTGCCAAAGACAGTGTTGAGGGAGCCTCGGAGCTTGACTCACGACCCACACCAAATAAATTCGTGGGGTTTTCCAGTTTCGTAGCTGCTTCAGCATGTGATTCGGATAGAGTATCAAGCGTCGCCATGGTAGTATCTATCGCCGAAGACAACTTCTGTTTCATGATAGCATCACTTTCACTATTGATAGCTTTCGGTGACAACGTGTACGATGATGTGACCTTCAACGACGACGAAGAGTCCAAAAGAGAACTCAATGCCTCTACATAGATGGAGTTTTCAGTTGAAGTGAAATCTGTCGTAGTAAACAGCGTGCTCGACGGAGATTCTTCTTCGGTGAGTCTAGACAGAGCTCCACTTGGTAAAGGCTCAGTATATGTTGAAGTCAACGCAGTCTCAACATCATTCGTCGAAATCGTCACACTCACAGGAGCCGTTGAAGATTTAGTGACAGGATCGCTCGTCTCTGTTTCCGAGATCTTAGTGGAGTATGACGATGAGAGAGTACCTTCTGTCATACTTATGTATGAGGCAGACTCTGGCACAGCTTCCTCGCTTTTAACTTCGGCACGTATAGACGTAGCATCCCCTGAAAAATTCTCAAGTGAAGGGGTGACTGACGAAACAAATGACGTGATATCATGGTCAGAATATTCAGAGGCACGAGTCGTCAAACTGGATGTTGGTGTGTCTTGGGTTTCTATATTGTTTTCTTTTGCGTGTCCGCTGCGGTTATAGTGAAGGAAAGACTTTCCTGCGACTGAGAAATCAACCGATTTTCATCCGAGGTTGATGGCATATGATCATTGGCCGCAGACTGGGTTTTTAGCGTGGTTGCGGTGTCCGTTGAAAAGGCCATAGTCTCAGTAGTAGTTGAAAATTTCGGCGTGACAAAGAGGCCGTGTTGATGTCAGAGGCTGTTGCGGTGACGTGATTAGTGGACGACATTTCTACCGCCTCGCTTTGTGCTGTCACTATAGCAATGGTGGCGACATTGGTTTCCTTGGAAGTAGTAAGCTTACTGGAAGCCTCTGTGAGTGAATTAATATGGGCGCTCTGCACCACGCTTCTTTCCTCCATGGCGTTGGGTGTTGAAACCCATGAGGAAAATGCCCCTTCAAAGGATGCCGAAAAATCCTTGGAGGTTGAAGACAGCGTGTCAACCTTCTGTGCATCATTAACGGAAGTCTCTTGGATACTAGTAGCTTCCGATGCAGACGTTATATGAGCTAGTAGGCTCTCAGGCGTTACCGAGAATGAAGACGATTCTGATGCTTGAGAGCTTGAATATAAGATCCCACGCCAATTGAGATATCATCTGTCGGAACCTCTTCGATTTTTTGTATCGATTCCGACGACGTCATTTGCATGCTGTCACCTGTCGGTGTTTGCGACTGCTCCGAAAAACTTGAGATCTCCGTATTATCTGAACCATCTACCCCTTTTCGAGAAAATGAAGAAACTTCACGCGTGGAAGGTGCGTTATGACTGATAACGGACTCTGCCTCGTCATTTGCAGGAAAATTAACGGTTCGTACGGCTTCATGATGGTCGGTTGAGTCCATGTTCGCATTTTCTGTTGTATAAGCACGGGATGACTCATGCGCATCTGTTACCGTCTGCGACTCCTCCGTCCCGGGAAACCCTCTGTTGAATGAAGATGAGTATATTTCCACTGTTTCGGTAGGTAGGAACCCGTTCTGAGTATATTTTCTTCGCTGCTTATGGCCACTCTATTGAGAGATGGGTCTGACAGAGTTATACCATCTGACGTCCATTTATCAACAAGTCCCACGTACTCGTCACCATCGATTCTTTTAATGACAAGGTCAGATCACTCTCTAACGATATGGTTTCTGTTGTCTTGGTTTCCTCCAGTACTGAAGAAATGAACATCGTCTCTTCAAGACTTCCGCTTTGGGTCTCTTGACCAAGCGGCGTGTTATTCTCCACACCATTTGCTTCTGTTCTCGTTGGTTCAGCGGATGTAAATTCCGCACCCGTCGTGCCCCGTCTTGTCAGTTCTTCGGTAACTGACGCTGCTGTCACTTCCTCCGTGGAAGCTTCTGCAATTATATTAATCGTAGAGAATTTGGATAAAATCGTTTCCATGGCCGGTTGTGTCGATGATTCCACGTGAGAAGTTTCCCAAACTGTTGATTCTTTGGCTTTTAAATCGGATATCGGTATACTTTCATATGCGATATCAGATTTTAGGGTGCTTGCAATAATTGAAATCGTCTGTTCCGTAATTGAAATGGTACTTAAATCGCCTATCAAATATCGCATAAGCATGTCAGAGAAAAAAAGGTAGTAATACCTTCACCGTGATGGATGGTAGCTGAATAATCTACCGCGGGGCTCCGCCTTACGTGTCCCATCACCGCTGAAGGACACCGTCTCAGCAGATGCAAATGACAGCAAGCTGTCCGTCCCAGTTGAAATAATCTCCGCGCCTGTCTCCTCAATTATTGAAGTAATAGAGAAATCGCTGAATGGTGTAGAGGTAGCTATTGACCCTTGTGCGCTGACAGATTCCGATTCTTCCAAAGTTGAGGTCATCCCTTCTGCACTTATCGACAGCGACTCATATGTATAGGAGGGAAAATACATAGAGCTTATAAATGACGGTTCCTCTACTCCGCTATTTTCCGTGATAACACCTAACGACGAAGTCTGCGTAGCTTCTGGCGGGTGCGATGATAGCGTAAGGTCATATAATCAGACGTTAGCGTAGGTACAGAAGTGACAGACTCCTTCAATTCCGCCGTGCTCGACAAATTCACGATCGAGACTGTTGAATACGCTTCCGAGACGATTTCCGTTTCCTCGCTCATGGAAGACACAGTAGTCGTTGTTTCCACCAACTCACTCTGCAGGCTCATAAACGTAGCCGTCGTCTCCCATTTTCCTTCACTTGAATCTTCTACCATTGTCAAAGTACTCTCTTTCTGTCCTGTAGATTCTTTCTCAGTAGAAAAACTCTGTCGTCGTCATTGTTGCATCATCCGACTGGGTCGTCATTAGAGACCTGATCTCCACAAATTCAGACGTTGGTGGAGAGGTGCCGGTTTCATCTGTTTGCAATGTATTCGCCAAGACGGAAACGCCGCCGTGTCGCTGATGAAGGAGGTGGCATTATCTATCGTCACATTAATAATTGCATTTGGAAGAACTGAAAATCACCTTCAGCTAATTCGACCGTACGCGTAATCGTCATCGCAGTGGCTGTAACTTCTCTCCCTTCCAGTTCCCATATCCCCGCAGCAGAAGTGCTAGTGAAAAGCATAGAATCAACCTCTAACCCCTCTACAGTTCTCAAATCCGCGGTCGTCTGAGACGCGTCCAATGTACTTGAAGTCCCTGATGTTACGTCCCCACATACTCAGAAGTATCTGATAAAGCATGTACACTTTTCGTCAACGTCGATTCTAACCCCTCTGTTTGGTGCATTTGCCTGGTCTCCAAAATGGAGGTATCCAACGCCACGGTGAGGGTGTCATCACGTATGGATGTCACCAATAATTCGCCTACGCTCGTTGAAGCCGTCGACTCCCACTCCCAGTCGCCGCTTGTTAATTTTTCAGCTGAATCAACAGCATCAGTCGCAAAACTACCGTTCGAAGGCTCAACCGTGGTCACTTCCTCCAGAGGCGATGCAGAAATCATCAGATTCGTTTTCGGCCACGCCAATTCATCTGAAATAGGTAGCGTAATTGTCTCCGGCGTTAAAATAGTATCGGGGGTATCTTCCACAGCTGAAAGTGTCTTGCCATCCGCATCTCCGCCATGCGATAATGTGATAGTGTCACCTACAACTACTCATTAACGCAAGTCGTAAAATGAACACTTACTCTCGGATCCAATGATGATATTGCTGCTCGTCTGCTTTTGTTCATTCGTAGAACTAGAATCCAGCGTCGTACTTTCCTCCGTCACTACGGCTCCCATCTCTTCAACACGAATGGTCGTCACACTCTCTGCCGCTAAAGCTGCCGTGGATAAAGACTTAACATCCGTCACATCAGGCTCCATACCCATTCCATCTACAGACAGAAACACAAAGCTCAGTTGAAAACCCCTTATCATTACCGTAAAACATCGTTCTTACCATCCCCATCCCTCTTCCCCATCTTCACCCCCAGCTCCAATGGATAGGACCTTCTCCAACCTCGTCGTCCTATAATAGCCCCCCAGACAACCCATAATAGCAACACCCAAATCATCATCCACAACAATCGGTTACGGCGGCCTCGCATGACGTTCATGGTGATGGCGTGGGGAGGTACAATGCATGGAGTAATGGATGGTGGGAGCGACTTGTCAACGTGTGCAATTGTCAAATTGCTATTTTTTTGTCTAAGTTTGGTGTGCTATTACTTTTATCAAGACGGAGTGGACGAAGCAAAAGTAGCATTCCATCGAGTTGGCAATGTCGACATCGCTCCTTTAGACGTTTGACACATAAATATTTCACAAACATCAAAGACTCAATCCCGTTCTTCTCCCAAAAAAGTCTTGGTCCATATACACATGCAAAGCACAAAAAGCTAGAAAAGCAAAGACTGATTCTCATGTCAATAAACACACCAAAGTGCAACCATCTTTGTTCCAATTCTTAAAACAGCAAACAAACACAGGTTGATTTGGCAAGGGTCGTCTTGTGGGGTCGGTGAAGGATGAAGGGGTGTAAAGTCGGCACAGAAAATCCGGGAAGATTCAAACGAATAAAACAAAATATAGAAAACCCAGCAACGGAGATAAAGGAAACAAGCCCCCAAATCCTCGCTACAAGACTTCTCATATTTACTCCTTGACCTTCTTGGATCCACGGAGCAAACCAGTCCTCCTGGCCGCAATAAGACCAACCTTCTGTCCAGGGGGCGCGTAACGGGACACGGTCGAGGCGTGACCAATGTGCTGGTGGTTACCACCACCGTGGGGGTGATCAACGGGGTTCATGGCAACACCACGAGTCTTGGGCCAGGTGTTCCTCTTCACACGGAACTTGTGGTGCGCAGCACCAGCCTTAAGGAGGGGCTTGTCAATACGACCTCCACCGGCGACGATGCCAACGGTGGCACGGGCCTCAGAGGCGACGAGCTTCTTGGCACCAGAGGGGAGCTTGATGCGGGTGGTGCCGTCGTCGGTGTTGTGGCCGATGACAGTGGCGTAGTTGCCGGAGACACGGGCAAGGGAGCCACGGTCACCGGTGCGGGACTCGACGTTGCAGATGATGGTACCTTCGGGCATCTGACCGACGGGGAGAACGTTGCCGACGTTAAGGGTGGCTATTATTTACAAAAAGTCAGTCATTCCTTTGGCACGTTCCAACAATCCAAGCACAAATTGGCAATGAAGGGCATATACACACCCTTCTTTCCAGCGTAGATGAACTGTCCAGTGAAAAGTCCCTCAGACGCAATGAAGGTCTCCTCGTGCTGCTTGAACCGGTAAGGGTCCTTGAACACGACCTTGGCAAGGGGAGCACCACGACCAGCATCGTGGACGATCTCCTTGACGATTCCACGAATGTATCCGTGACGTTCGGCGTAGTCAATCGAGCGGTACTTGGCAGCACCCTGACGCTTCTTAACGTGCGCCTTGAAAATGCCACCAGCACCCTTCCTCTGAGCACGGATGACGCGACCCATTTACTATTGAGAAAGAGGGGTTAGCAGTCCGAATGCAAAGCTTCCATATTGAGAGTGGCGATGGTGAGGGCAAGAAAGTCTAATTGTCGTATCCTTTGCTCGTTTTCTTCTTGTAGTATGTCCCTACTCGCAAGATCGCTCCCAACCACTCTTTCCAGCATGCCATACACACGACATCACCTCCGGAATCACCCAAATTAACAGCCAACCACTCCTCCGTCGAGCGATGCCAACAATCAGAGGTCCATTCCCTCCTCTCTATTAACGACAAACCCCCATCCCATCCATCCCATCGCATCTCCCCCACCATCCATCTGCATCCATCCATCCATCCATTCGATGCAGAATCCAGCATAGCTCCGATCCGTCATGTCGTTTGGTTCCAGATTTGCCACTGTCCTCGGCCGTCATCATCGATGGGTGAAGGGGTCTCGACTTGATACTGACTCTGATTATTGGGGGTTCGAAAAGAATTGGCGCAAAATTTTCATACGACGTATTTGGGCGGGCAGCGACGGAGCGTGTAACGTTGACAAGGCTTAGCGTCGATGGAGATGGCCGTCGGTGCATCGCGTTTATCGGTGTGGTTTCGCGGTAATGGTTGATGAATGGAAAGAATACGGAATTAAGTTCTAATGAAGATTACTTCGAAGCTTAACTTTTATAGTATTAACAATAAAATAAACTCTAAAAGGTAAAAAGTGATTATATTTTGTTTAGGGCATAGTAGCGATAGATAGATTTTCAAGCTTACTTCAAAATGCCTACCAAGCATCAGTGTTTTATGAAATATGCTTTGTGTGAAATGTACCAATGGACGCCAGAAAGATGACTACAAATGATTTTTCTTGGATGTGTGCATATATAGTGGATTAAGGCATACGAAACACTATATGTTTTTATGAGTTAGTAGCCACATTGAATTCGCGCGAACAGCGGTGTTTCTCAAAGCACGGCCAGGTCCGCCGTTGTCAGTTCTCAAGGTGGCAGGCATGTCATAGCAACACCACCCTTGTCCTCACAAATATGACAATTCCCAAACGCCAGGCCTGCCATTCATAAACTCACTAAGAGAATATATAAGCTCGCAAAAAAACATACACCAGTATGCATCGACGGAGACCGAAAGAGAATCCCTTCACTACATCATCATCATCATCCATCATCCACGCCATGCTCCTTCCCCTCCTTTTTTTGATATCACACCCTCTCTTCGCCGTCTCTTTCCCTCAACCTCAATCTATCGAACTCATCACCCCAACCGGCTCCCCCTCCGACTTTTCCCACCACATCCCCACAGACCCCGTCAACCGCTCCCCATGTCCCTTCACCAACGCCCTCTCCAATCACGCCCTACTCCCACGCACAAACATCACCCACAATCAAGTCCTCAACGTCCTCACAACCGCCCTCAAACTCTCCACGCCCTCAGCGCTGGTGTTCGCGGATCAAGCAATGAGCGTCGGAGAACATGGAAGCGCCGATCTATGGATGATGCAACGCCACGGCGCTATTGAACATGATGCGAGTTTAACAAGAGATGACGCGGCGTTAGGGGATGCAGTTGACGTGAACCGAACGTTGTGTACGTTCACAACCATTACTCTTTCTAACTATTATTCTCAGACTCTCAATTCCGCTCCATATCCTCCAGTGGCACCCACATCACCCTCCCTGAACTTCTCGCCTTCCGCTCCTACCGAGACCGCGACTCGCGTCTCCGCAACGCCAACTTCACATACGGCCCAAAGGAAGCGTTCACGGCGTACGGGGAAACGGCGTTGTTGTTTTTAGTGTTGAGGGAGGATGCAGAGTTGAGTGCGATGGATGAACGACAGAGAGGGATGAGAGTGGATTGGTTGGATATGTTGATACTTGAGGAGAAGATGCCGGTGGAGTTGGGGTGGAGAGCAAGGGAGGTAGGGTTTTTGGAGACTTTGGAGTTGACGGGGTATATGAGGGGAAGACGGCGGGTTTGGTGTGAGGAGATGGAGGAGTTCGACTTTTTGCGTGTATGGCCGTGGGTTTTTTTCCAGTCTTTTTCGTGGCTTCGACCTTTTTCGTATATCAAGATAAGCGTGTACTTCAAAGCAATGAAATAAGATGCAAAGATCAAGAATATAAAGAAGTCTTTTCATTTTTTGGTTTGGTTGGATGCGATAAGATTCATAAGAAACACGATATGCGCAAGAACATGTATAAAGAAACAAAATAAGAAAGAAAATCAAGCTCCCTCCACCTGACTCCTCGCTACAACAACAGGACACCTGCAATGCCTCACAACATGATCCGACACAGACCCCAACAGCACTTTACGAACGCGTCCTAGGTTACGGGACCCCACAATGACGAGATCTGCGTTCAGTTCCTCGGATTTATGGACAATGGCTTCACGGGGGTCACCGATGAGAGCGATGGAACGAACGCGGTATTTGTAGGGCGGGAGAGCATCGGCGAACGCGCGGACGGTGGTATGAGCGCTGTATTTTCTCTGTTGAAAAAAGCAGATGAGCACGGCTTTGATAACCAAAGAGAGACTTACTGCATCTTCAATCTCTTGTGGAAGTTTGGCGTGAGGTCTTGCGGCTAAATACCGATCATAAGAACACGATAAGAGTGTGTACGGGGGACAAGTACTTACAAAGTAAGATGATTTGATCAGTTTCTGGACGGATGATGTTGGTGACTGCCCATTCGAAGGCTTGTTTAGATGCGGGCGTGGCGTCAACGGCTATGACAACAATTCTGTCTGCTGGGGTTGGGTTGGGATGAATGGTAGAGTCGTGGAGTGATCCTGTGATGTCCTCATGGAGGATGGTTGGGTTGGGAGGTGAGGTTTGAGCGAGTAGCGTCCATCTTTGAGTTAAGTTTTTTTTTAGATTGGGGTTATGGTGTAAAAGAGTGGGGTGAGGACTTACTCTTGACCTTTATAGTCGCATTGGAAGAATGAGCGTCGCGTGCTCACTAACTGACTCACTCTGCATCAGATGAAGTGCATGTTCTGACTCAAATTGTCACTTTCATTTTATTATACTTTGTATGACCTTGTCAGTGCTACACAGAGTGTTGAAAAATTATTTCTTCCTTTCACCTGATAAACAAACCTCTGAGATGAGTGATGAAGCGATTCTAGCAGCCATCGAGGGCATTGCCATCCGACAGGATGATAACGCTCTGGAGGGTACAAGAAGGCTCAATGCAGAGGGGCACAACCATAACCACTCCGAATCTACTATTTGTTGCGATGATAATCAAGAACTTACTGCTGCCCAGTACAGCAAGAGGCACACCTTACAAAGAAGGAATCTCGTATCGTTAAGGACAACAACACTAGACAGTCCCTCGGTATCGGCGGTGCAATGACCGGTCCAAAAGGTGTTCTCGCCGATTACCGTTTCCATCAACGTCAAGAAAAGGCCCGCATGGCTGAAAAGGACCGTCAAGAAGCCGCCAAACTCTCTGCGACGGCGATGAAGTCCGGATGGATTGAGAGGGAAATCCAAAGAGAGGAGAGAGAGAAACTGGGGCTTGATAAAGATGAAGAGGAGATTGGGGATGATGAAGAGGATGCTCTTGATCGATTGCTGGAGAGTGAGGATGATGGGTATTTGAAGAGTATAGGATGAAGAGGTTGCAGGAGATGGCGGCGGTGAACTCGAGACCGAGGTTTGGAACGTTTACAGAGATGGAGGTGGATCAGTACGTTACAACTGTGGAAGGGCCGGGATCAAATCCATATGACGAGAAAACCACTGTCGTTGTTCATCTCTTCCAACCCTCGCATGATGCATGTCGTCTTGTCAATGCCTTCCTCGCCGTTCTTGCACCGAAGTACCCTTTCACCAAGTTTGTGAGGATTGTGTCGACAAAGACGGGGGATTTCGATGAAGTTGCGTTGCCAGCGTTGCTTGTGTATCGTGGTGGGGAACTTGCATTGACATTGTTAAGGGTTGACGATGAGATTGAGGGATGGAAGGGGGGAAGGTGTGGGGTAGATGATTTTGAAGAGTATCTTGTGAGGAGGAGGGTAGTGGATGCCGATGACATGGTGGATGGTGATGACATGAGTGGAGATATCTTTGGATATGAAAGTGGGAGGAGTAAGCTTTCGATCAGGGCAGCTATTAACTCGCTTGCAGCTGATGGGAATTAATTAGTTTAAAGAGCGTGTTCTGTTTGTACATTATTTATTGAAGGTAGCCGAGGAATAAAACCGGAGTCAATTTTTATGTTTCTTATCTATTAAAGAATTATATTTTATTTCTTCTTGTCAAAAGCATTATGGTTATTACTGGCCATTGTTCATTCATTCATCCATCCATCCATCTATCTATAAATAAATCTATCCAATCCAACCACCCACAGACCCGTCAACCTACGTAGCATAGTATAGCATAACATGCACTATCATGCAGGATAAGATGGTGTAGCAGAGAAAAGCACTGTATAATTCAAACAAAAAGATCAAAAATACGACGCGTAAAAGTACCGTAAAATGTCATAGATGTTCCGCCCTTTTATTTTACGTGACTGGTGAGAGGTGAGAGGCAACTCCTCAATGAATTGTCAAAGTCCCATCTTCGAAACTCTAAAAAAAAATGAATTAAAGTCGTGGTGTCTCCGTTACCCTTGGAATTGGGAATTTCCCTCTTTTGGTCTTCCGTCATCACTACATACCAACAATTTTCCAAACTATTTTCTTTTCCCCCTTCATCAAGGTCACAGCCCACGTCTTGCATTGCATCAAGTCTCCTGTGGTGCTGCCTGCATCCCACTCACCCAATACCACATCATACAGCAGGCATCGTCTGCTGTAGTTACGAGAGCCCATTTAATTTACTTTTCATTTCCCAATTCGATTTCATATCATGCTCATGTCTCCCGCCATCCTACTACTGCTGCTATCAGCTGCAGCGGGGGTCTTAGCACAACAACCTAGAGCTCCTACTCCAACCTATCCCATCAAGATTATGAGCTTGGAAGTCGGGTCATCAATCACTGGAGAGATCTGGGTGAGTCTCATCATTCATTCAAATCTCTTAATCAACTCCTCTGATAACCTTCTTGTATAGGTCTACCAACAACCCGGCATGGTCGCTGAAAGTAATTACTACTGTTACGCAAAGACCATCTCAAAGACGTGGGTCGAGGCTGAGAATAGGCCTTGCACGCGAAAGGGGCCCGTCTCTGGATTTCCTAACACCTTTGCGTTTACTTTCAGTTTGGCGAGTGTCTCGGCCGCAAATTATAACATGTATGCTCTCATTAGTTTTAGGCCTGCAGATGGTAAGTTGTATTTAAAGATGTTCAGTCATATTGTATGTAGCTTAGACGAGGAGGCTTCAACTAATAACATCCGCAAAAGCGGGTCTGTGTTTTTAACTTTCACGAGTTCTGCGTAGCAGAGAGCAAGGCTTGAGCTTTTACTAGCACTTTCATTCGCCGCTATTCATATAGCGTTATAGACAACCTTTATTTTTACTACATTCTTCTCTCACTCCTACCGCATCTAATTTGCTTCTTATCTTTTAACTAATCTTCACCAACAAAAAAAATAATAATTATAGCTCAGCGATTCTTCAACTTGAATGCGGAATACATCCCAGATCATAATCAAGCGACGGATAATATTCTTGGAGATCAGAGGGACTTGGGCCCCAATTATGTTCTAGAGTCATTTAATTTGATCGGTTCCGCCCCAGTTCCAGGGGCGACCTCTTCCTCTCCTCCCAACCCCAACACTCCCTCCACCACCAGCGGCAGCAACAACAACAATAATAACAACAACAATAACAACAACAATAACGCTGGAACCTCCCCGACCACCGTACCTCCTGGCGGCAGCAACCAATAACTTAACAATGGTGGATCCGCCGACACCACCACACACCCACAACAACCACCAACTCGTCATCATCTCGCCTCGGTCGCCAGCGCCGTCGTCCGTCCTCATTCGCCGTCGTCCTTGGTTTCGTTTTTTACCGTAAA